>JAYMSP010000648.1:0-44768 GCA_036897095.1 Plantago elongata | reverse complement strand
CTACTGATGAAGGTTTAACCGGATCAACCCGAGTCAACTCGGATTATCCTACTGAATTATAGTTTTAAATTTAAATAATATACTTCCTCACTCCTATATAAATTCTCCATTTTTTCAATTTAGTTATCCATTAAAATTATCTATTTTTTAATCATCATTTTACATAATAAGTATACAAATTAATTCACAACACTATTCACACATAATTACTAGCCATTTCTAGTTACAAACATATGCTAAAAAATGTCATGTACGGTAAAACCCGTTTAACACGAAAACTCATTTCGGTAACTAATTCGTAGTCGTTGACCTTGCAGTAATAAATCAGCTCCTGTTCTTCTTCTTCTTCTTCTCCAGTCTCAAGTCTCACCAAATTGAGAATAGAATTTACATTTTCAGATAAAAGTAGAAACACTCTGAAGAAGAAGAAAGATGTCGATTGTCTACAACATTCAACAAAAGGAATCAGACACGATAGATTTGCTCCCTGCATAATCGTAATACCGGACCAGATTCTCCAATTCGATTCATTTCAATTCCATTCCATTCACCTCTATCCAATCCACTGCAACTTGCCCTACACATTTCCAATTTCTCTACCTTCTAAATCTCCAATAAATTCATCTACGAGCATGTCGAAATCGCTCCCTTATTCGATGAAAGATGTCAGTTACGACAACGCAAAGTTTCGCCAGCGATCTCTTCTCAAGGTTCGTGTTATTGCTGCTTGCTTCTTGAGATCTCGTCAATTCCGATCAGTTGAATTTGTGTTTCGTGGTCTTTTTTCAAGTCATTCGAGTTGCTTTAGTTTGCTTTCGATTCGTGAAATTGAATCAGTTAGCTGTGTTAAATATGCTCAGATTTTAATTGTTAGATTGAGAATTGAGCTTACTCAAGACTTGTGAATTGTGGTGATGGAATTAATATGATAGCATGATATTTATGAGCTAATGAGTTATCATTGGAGCCTTTTTTAACTTAATTAACTCTTCGGTTTTCGTCCTAGGTGATCACTCATAATATTTTAACTAGTAATGCGAGGCGTGAATGCACAAAATGCAGTACAGGAAGGTTTCTGGTGCTATTAATGGTTTGTGGGCTCGTGTTTCTCGTGTTAATGCATACGGGCAGTGATCCCTCGGATTTTGATGGTAAAGGCAATCATATAGGCACCGAGGAAAGTAAAAATTACTTTACGGAAGAGAGTGGGCGGTTTAGAAAATTCTGGAGGAAGGCGCCAAGACTTCCTCCTCGGTTATCGCCAGATGAAATTGTAAGTAGGAATGCAACGATTAATAGCTCTGGTAAAATGGATACTGGTCCTGATTGGAAGGCGAGGCAACAGAAGGTAAAGGGGGCATTTATGCATGCTTGGTCTGGGTATCGTAACTATGCCATGGGCTATGATGAACTTATGCCACTGAGCCATAGAGGGACTGATGGCTTAGGGGGTCTAGGAGCCACAGTAGTGGATGCTCTTGACACAGCCATGATTATGGGAGCGGATGACGTTGTCCATGAAGCAGGTTCTTGGATTGAGAAACATCTTTCTGAGAGGATTGACAAAAAGGGCCAAGTTAATTTATTTGAGACTACCATACGGGTTCTAGGTGGTCTTCTGAGTGCTTATCATTTAAGTGGGGGAGAACATAGCAGCGATCTCTCTGTTCGAGGACCCAAGCCATCTGTCTATCTAGAGACTGCTAAGAATTTGGCTGATCGCCTGCTAGTTGCCTTTACATCAAGTCCCTCTGATATTCCCTACAGTGACGTTGTTCTAAGTGACCGTTCGGCCCACGCGGCTCCTGATGGGTTAAGTAGCACGGCAGAAGTTTCAACGGTACAGCTTGAGTTTAATTATCTCAGCCATTTAACTGGGGATCCAAAGTACAGTTTGGAGTCCATGAAGGTTTTGGAACGCATAAAGTCTCTGCCAAAGGTCAAAGGACTAGTTCCGATATACATAAAGTAAGTTCAACTAGAATCAGCATTTTATGGAGAGAGTCTCCATTCGTTTATTTAAATAGCTTCTTATATAGTAAATTCAGATGTCATCATATTATATGGCTTAGAGTATTCTTTGTCCTTGCCTCATCACCCGTGTATTCCAGTTATGTTTGTGACAGTTGTAACTGCAGATTGTTCTTTGTTTTGCAAGTCTTAATTTATATTTGACAGGAACATATTTTATGCTGTATATGCATTAGGATATTGTGACGTGGACAAGCTGATTTGGGACTAAATATATTAGGTTTTCTCTTTTCCTCTATGCAGCCCTAGTTCTGGTGAGTTTAGTGGCGAAAATATTCGACTTGGATCTCGTGGTGACAGTTATTATGAGTATCTCATTAAAGTGTGGCTTCAAAATCAAGGACACAATTTCACTTATTTGCATGATATGTATGACGAATCAATGAAAGGTGTTAAAGAGCTTCTTGTTCGGAAAACCGTCCCCAGTGGGTTGGTTTTTGTGGGAGAATTACCTTCCGGGCCTCACGGTTCTTTCAGTCCAAAAATGGATCATCTCGTAAGTTTCACTCTTTGGTTTGGTTCAACTTTCTTGTCATTAAAAACTTATCACAAAATAAAACATATTACCTGTCAGCTAGTAAAACAACAATGGTATGATAACCACTGGATTGCATAGCAATTTTTTTTTTCCGTATCTCATGGAATTCTTTTCATATATAATGGTTACTACCTACTAATGTGTGCGTATGATTCAAATTGCAGGTATGTTTCCTGCCTGGTACTCTTGCTCTTGGTGCCACTAAGGGCATCACCAAGAAAAAGGCCATGGAAAAAAACCTGCTGAACTTCGAGGATCTTGAAAATTTGAAGCTTGCTGAAGATCTGGCAAAGACATGTTTTGAGATGTATTCTGTAACTTCAACTGGTCTTGCTCCAGAAATAGCATACTTCAATATGGAGGTAGGCTAGTTTTGAAAAGCATAGGTGTTTGTTTGCCATCTTCAATCCATTATTCATTTCTTTCCAATGGGGTTTTATCTTTCTTTGGGGAAATTCAACATATTCTGCCTTTTTTCCTGCTTCTTAATTCTCATCAGTTTGCTTTATTATAAGCAGGGGCATAATGAAGGTGGCCCTGGTGGTGGGAATAAGAACTCGAAGTATGCGGATGACATAGTTATTAAACCTGCTGATCGTCACAATCTTTTGCGTCCTGAAACTGTTGAATCTTTGTTTGTCTTGTTCCGGATCACAGAAGATGCCAAGTATGTACAAATTTGTCTATTTTGCAATTTTCGGCATGGGCAGAGTTTTTCTTTCAACATCAATTGCATTTATTCGTGCAACTTAATCTTGATTGTTTTTCAAGATTCACTAACACATTCATGCAAGCCCATGGGTTTCCTTCTAATATCATGAGATTACTTTGTTCCTAAATGCAATTCTATGTAAATATATAGGTTCAAGATAAATTAGCAAGTGTAAATGAATTTTTTTGTTTTATTAAACTTGAACCGAGTATTGAACGTGTGAATTTTACGACGACTTTTCACCAAAGTGAATTTACTGCACTGGATACTCTTATGCATCTGAATTCATTTTATCTCGTAACCCAATATATTGTCATTGCCCACACAGATATCGTGAATGGGGTTGGGAGATATTTGAGTCATTTGAGAAGTATACAAAAGTTGAATCTGGAGGTTATACTGCACTGGATGATGTTACTGTGCTTCCTCCGCAAAGAAGGGATAAGATGGAGACATTTTTTCTGGGCGAAACGCTAAAATACTTATATTTGTTGTTTGGTGACACAAATGCTATTCCATTGAATGAGTATGTATTTAATACAGAAGCTCATCCTTTTCCTATTGGAGGCACCACAAGAAAAAATTGATGGTTGCCCCAGGATAAAAGATTTTGAGCACAGAAGCAGGATATTTGTTTGCCAGTTTTGATTACCTCAACCAAGCTTTTTGAAGCATCCGGTAGAAAGTTTCAGATGATGTGCGTATGCAGCATGTCAATGAGTGTAAATCTGGTTGAACTTCTGCTCTCTTCAGTACTTCCTCCAACAATATGTATGAAAATTTTACACATTGTTCTTACTGCAGTCTGCAAATAGAACTCTCACCTGTTGTTTACCACAGTTACTTGCCCGTGATAGTTAGATAGAATCTTACACATTCAGCAAGTTGTGAGGCTGCCATGTAATTGATGACACATTTTTGTTTACTTCAAAAATACATGGAATGATTGTTACAACTAAATCAATATATTAGAGAACTATTTGAATTGCCTGCCTAGTTCTATGCATTTGGATTTCATAATCCTTGCTAATTGTTAGCTCGCTCTATGCTCTACTCCCTCACTGTTGATTCGGAAGAAGAAACAAATGATCCCCATCTCGCACGACACTTAAGTCGTCTATTTCTGCATCCTCTGTATTTAATACTTTTGCAAGGCTGTCATCTCCAAATTTTTGACCTGCAGTTTGACAGGAAAGCAGCGATCAGATGTATTGGCATGGTAAGTGTGTCTTATGTTAATTAAACTGTAAAGACATCTACATCATAATGATCTTCCATCGGGTGTACAGGACAAATTAAAGCATACCTGCTATCCTGAGCAGCTCACCGAGAGAATCAGGTAGAACTATTAGTTTCGCAAGCTGCTCCTCTGAAACTTGGCTTTTGTGAAACTTCTTGTGGATTGTGACTCTCTTCTTCACTGATGATACTGCTTCTACGCTAGTTGAATGTCTAGAGCTACTTAAACTCTCATGTTTATGCTTCATAGGATGATTGGCCCCGTTTAATTTTCTTCCAGTTTCATGATTTGATATGTGATCAAATATGCCTGTGTGTGGCTGCTGCTCTGCTAGTGTTCTGGGCGTCCAACCTCTGTCATCTAGTCTGTCTACATTTGCTCCTCTTTCTAGCAGCATCTTGGCCATTTCCAGATGCCCCTGACGGACAGCAATATGAAGAGCTGTTTCACCATCCACAGCAGATGAATTTACATCAATCTCGCTAAATTTGGTATTATTATTTCCTGATTTTCTTGTATTCAATACATTTACTATTGAAAAATCTGCAATTGCTTCCTCTGTTATTACACCTGCGTGGGTATTATTTTCATCTCCAATATTGCTGTTGGCATCTCCTTTGACTTGTTCATTGGTCCAATTCTTGGGGATCATACTAGGATCTTGGTGACCCTCAATGTTGAAACCTTTCCATGCTTTCAATTTCTGTAAAACGAATTAGAATTTCAGTCTTAGCGAAAGTAGTAAAGGATAGGATTTCTGAGCTATAAATTGATACTTGATAAGTTTACCAGGATGAGATTGTTCATAACACAGCGCTCATCTTCTGGGTTTAGTTGGAGAATATTTAAAAATGTGGTCTTGTTTAATCGCAGTATTTGGGAAACTTCAGTGGTTCGAACCCCAAAAGGCTGAGTCTTTCCACATAAAACTCCTATATCTCCAAACATTTCCCCTGTAGAAGCCTTCCCCACAATCTGCATGCATATCAGAAAAATGATTTAGTTTTATGTAGTCCATCTCTGTTTAAGGTCTTCTAATTATTATTTATAGCATATTGGTGAAGCTGGTGCGGAAACTGTTACCTGATCATGCCCATTTATCTTTTCAACAAATTCCTGCCAAAGGAAAAATAAGTATAGATGAGAGATTGAAATTACCCGGATCTTGGGAAACCTCGACTGTTAATGTCATGGGACCCACGCTTGTTCAAGATTTCTCAGGACCATGAGGTAAATTTGGCATAAGAAATTTCCTTCACTTACCACTGCCCCTGAGACTATTATGTATGCATCTGTCGGAGCCTCATTTTGTTGAATCACATCTTCTTTAGGAGGATAGTACTCAGCTTCCATTTCTGGGACCTATCAGTAAATATGCAAATCTTGTTATCATATACTACTGTATTATATAAGAGGAAAATGTCTCTAAGCATGATTAGCGGATAGAGTACCAGTTGAAGGAGAAATTCGTGGGAAACCCCATGGAAGAGATGGACATTCTGAACAACTGGATAGAATAAATAATGTGCAATGCTGCAACGAATCGCTTTTGGCAGTACATTCAAGGTTTCTTGCTGTTTTAGCCCTTCTGTCTTGAACTTGAGGCATATATGTGACAGCATTTGATCTTGAACACGAGGGGGCAACTGGTTCCTTTTTGTGAATTCTGAGGCAGCTCTTATTGCATCCCTCTGCATCAAATAATTTCTCATTGTTAGCTGCAAGGGCTTAACAGTTTTCTTTTAGTAGCTAAAAGTTTCCATCTGCCAAGATTGTAGGTGGTAAAGGTTCCCACTGTCAACTTGCCAATTTACTTCCTGATATTTAAAGAGTTTGAAGAATACCATCCCATTCCCATTAAGGAGTGCAAAAGCACCTCTTTGATGGGAGGTATTTTGTGAAAGCAATGTTTGAAGAAGATGGTCTGCACCTGTTTTTGGGAACGGAAGTTGGTAATGCACAATTTCACGTTACATGGAGCTAAACTGGCTATTATTTGATATTGTAATATATGTATATGCGAGTAAAAATGGCACTAATTAAGCTGTTAAGGGGAGAGAGCATACAAAGTTCTGAGTTCGGCTGGTCCAGTGCACGACAAGGTTTGTCATGTTCCCTATCAGATAAGAAGTCAATCCCAGGTTGAAAAGCATGTAGAAAATGTCAAAGAGCATCTCTCTTGGGTTGTTGGCATGCAAATCCCCATAACCTGTTGTTGTTAGAGTCACAATGGACCAATATATTGAAGTCACATATCTGTCCCAAAGGCTCATTCGCTTGAAGTTGGGGTATACAGCACCAATCCAGGTTTGTGTTGGATCAGGATATTTGTCTGCAATCATATAGTTGAAGCATCCAGCGGTGTGTATGGCGAACAATGTTACCTGGATTTGATCAAAGGAGATTGAATGTTGACTTTAGTTGGCTGATGCTGGGTCATTTTAGACGAGGATTAGATATGTTACAAGTAAGAACCACGAAACACTTACAGATATAAGCTTCGAGCATCGAGTCCAGAAATAGTTAAATCTAATGTCCTTTTCAAGCCTGGAGGAAAGCAAATTACAGTTAGTAAAGAACATGTTTCGTCCTGCATGTATAAGGCTCAGATGAACTGGAAGACAAAGATGGCACTTGGGAATAGTATTCATGAAGAATTTTCTGGTTGTGGGGCCACGAAACAACTTGAAGTGTTTCAAACAAATTCTTATGCTTCTTAATAAAACAAAAAGAAAGCAAATTGAAGCGGAACTCCCAAACAGCCGCTGCTTTCATGAAGCAGCTGTGAATGCATATACTCAAGAGTGATGCAGACCTTGCAAACATGGAGCTGACTCGCCTGAGACGCCAAAGTCGTAGCATACTTAGCACTTTAAAGCCTACTCCATCGTTATGATCTGTGAAGAGGAGGCTGAGAGGCTGAAATGGTATCGTTGAGCATACATCAAAAATGAACCAGGTGGATAAATACCTGTTGCCAGTAGCAGTCATTTTCAGGAACTCATTTTCCATTGGCTTAAAAAAAGCTGTTGAAGCAGTATATAAGTTACCTCATGGCGATTTTTCGGGGCTCATCAATCAGAAGATAAGACTGGCTATCAAGATATGCCACGAAGAAAGTAAGAACAATATCGATGGCAAAGAAGCCGTTGACAATGTTGTCGACGACAAACATGGTATCTTGCTTGCAGTGAAGGAATGCAACCTCGAATGGACAAGCCCATGCCGAATATATGACTAAGAGAATCAGGAACATCTCCCATGCCCTGAAAAAGGTAAAAGGAAAACGAAACTGAGAATCCAGTGGCTTCCATGTAACACTCTTTGACTCTTAAAGCCTAAAAAAGAGCCAAGGCAAAGTTGTCACCTGTATCGTGGATCAAATGGTGAAACAGTGCGCTTTCTTAGTATTACTGCTTGATTGATTCTAGCTCCAAGGGAAGGAATAAGATCATTGGAGAAGAACCCGCTTTGGGTTCGTGTGTCCATGTGAAACTCATCTACGCAGAAGCGGCGTAGGAAGTTCTTGGAACACGAATACGGCATTCGACTTTCTGGATATGAAGCTCTGTATTATTGTTATTATTTCCTTTTGGAATTTTTGGTGGTGAGAAGTGTAGAATGGGAGTATATATATAGCAGGGGGTACTGAAAGATGACACGGGTTTAGTTTCTCTTTATCTTCCTACTTTCCCTTTTAAGTAAGGTACCTTTTCCCATATACCGTGAACTTTTTTGGAAAGGTTATGCAGCTATATGTTATTTAAGATGCAACAGTAGAAATCAGTTGGAGAGAAGGTGAAAAGTTCATTTTGACTGTGCCTTAGCCCCTGCCCACATCTCACTTCGGGTATGGTCCTTTGAAGCTTCTGTTGACGAATACGTTGGAGAACGAAACAAGAATATGAAAATGAAAATGTGGGATTGGATATAGGATGGTCCTGAAGGTGATGGCAATGGTGAGGAGGTCCATGATGAATAAGTATGAGAGGTCAAGAGTAGTAGGCATTTAAAGGACAAGACTTGAGTTAAATTTGTGTAGTGATTTAAGAATCTGCAATGTTCTCAAATCTTGAGATGGACCAACAACCTTATTAGAGGATTGGCTGGAGGGTCCTGTCGTAGATGCCACCGGGACCTCAAGTTGTGCAGAGTATACAAACTCCTCACCAGATTCTTCATCTCATCATCTGATAGAGTTTAAGTTTGAAGTCACATTTAACATAGTGTTAGGATTAGGAACAAGTTCAGTATATCAGTCTTAGTGTTTATATGTCAACCAAGTACCTGCTACTTTCTAACTAACCAGAGTTTGGACTTGTTGAGACAAGTTGAGTAGTTTACCAAATACAGTTATTAGTAAGTTCTGTAATGATTCTGGCACCTGTTTGAAACATAGATATTATCAGGGAGACCCTAGTAGTTGAATGAGAACCATAGGTCTCTGAAATGAATTGTCGCCATATACTATCCAGTTTTGGGCCTCTTTGTTGTTGTTGAAGAATCATGATCAAAGGATTATTAATTAGGCACACCTAAGTTTTTGATGATATTCGTGGGGTTGTTCTTTCATGGTAATATAATTTGCTAGGCCTGGTGACCACCGACCCTTTTCAGGGTGATTTCCGTTGTTCTGCTTTATACCAATATCCGAAGGTTTTATGCATCCATAAATAACTTTATAAATCTTGAAAACTCGAAATTTAATAATTAACCTCACTAGATATTGTGTTAAAAATAATTATAACATAGACTATACGACCCGTTCATAGATTATACGACTTCAAATGCACCACCCGACATATACATGTGATTGTGAACCATTCGCACCCAATAAAATGCTCATATATGCATGTATTTTTCGGATTAGATTGATTGATTTGTGTGATTATGCCTTAACAATAACTTGGGGATTTTGAGAGGCCTACTTATCACATTTCTCAGCTTTGAAAGAAAACCTTGTCTAGCTGATTAAACAAGGCTTAGTCTTTAAGAGAGCATGATTAGCATTCACTTACGTGGAGGAAGTTAGTCGGTTAAGAGTTAAGAACAATTAAAGAGGACCCATATCATATGAATGACATATGCTTACTTTCAAAAAGACCATGAATATTTCACGTTTCAGTCGCATTCTCTGATTTGCATTCTAGTGTAATTTCACACCCATCTATCAGTTTGATGGTCCGCATTTAGTGCTCTCCGGGACTCAATACACATACTCAAAATTGCAATTTCAATCTAAGGGATTTCAATTTGTGACCAAGAAAATACAGGATTGTCTGTTTTTCAATTGTAATCCGTTCATTTAGTTCGATGAACATTGATTTGGCCTAAAATACACTTTAAATACCCCTATTTCAATTTCATTTCAAATACAATTTTACTAAAATCCATCCAAATCCATTCAAATTCTATACCAATCAGCCCCGTACATATTTGAACCGACTCATCCACACATAAGATTATTACAAATGTGTCTCATGATATGTCTGTTGCGCTTTGATAATAACAAATTATATATATATATATATATATATATATATATATATATATATAGCTTTATAAAGAGTCTTATGGGTGAATCTTTTCGCCAACCAGAATCTGTCTGTTGGTGCGTGTTTCATACAAAACATGGTATTGAAATTGAACCACTGTTTGTGATTATATTATAACTGAATAATCAAAGATAGAGTCGTTATGGGTCCTCAAGAAATGGACCGGAGACCTACTTTGACTAGAATGTCCGAACATGGAAAATAAATATTTCGAACCTGCTGGCAATCCAATGCTTTTATAAGTATCGTTCAAACAAAATTGACTAACATTTGGAGTAAAATGTACCGAAATAGCATACTTCCAGATTCAACTAATTGGACTATTCATTTCGATTACCATTTTGTAAGAAGGTATTAAGGTCTGATTGGTATAGAATTTGAATTGAATTTTATCAATTCAAATGGGTTGTTTTGTGTACAAAATAGTCCATTCGAATTGGAAAAATTCAATTCAAATAATGTAACAAACGGTAACTTAAACATTTAAACTCAACTATCAAATTCAAAGAAGTAGCTGGCTAGATTCCTGCGTATGATATATAATTATGTGGCGTCGTGGTTTGAATTTATTCTCTCATTGATTCATATCATCATCGTACACATCTCAAGTTGTTAACATTTACCAAAAGATATGTAGGGGAGTTTGAACGGATGTTATACAAGAATCATGCACCGCATCAATTATAGACGGACACGAATGGTTCTAAATTCCAATGATAAAACAAAACCTGGCAAATAAAGTTTTTGTGGTTCCGTATATTTATGAGGTGCAGCTCAGTTAGTAGGCTAATCAATAGGTCGAAGGTTTGAATTAATTTTACCGTTTTAAAAAATAGAAAAAAGAAATACAATGTACTAGTACAAATTATATTATAAAGTAAACTAAACAAAATGTCAAAAGTATAAAGTTACATGATTAAACTATAGAAATATGAGCTAGAAATATAGTTGGATTGCAAAGAATAATGAAATGTAATTATGTCTCATCTAAAATTTTAAATTTATAAAGTGATGTTATATTAATTCTATGATATTCACCATTACTCTTGGTCAATTTCAACATTTTTCTAGAGTCTATTTGAGTAGAAATTTAATATGGGGTGTAGTTTGTCTTGGTGGAGATTTAGGCCCTGATTGTTATGCTGTTGGAGTGGTCATCTCCCCACTCAAATTGAACATTTTGTACAAAAAAAATTAATTTCAATAAAAAAAAATCACTGAAATTAATTCGATACCAATCAGTCCCTTAAACACTGGCCTGATGGACGATATCAACATTGTAAAGTCCATTCGAGTAAAAATTTAATATATGATCAAATTTATTTACGTAGAGATTCGAATATAGTAACTATGGTCATTTTCAATATTTTTAGGGATGTGATTTAAGTTCAAATTAATCATGGATTGGAATTTTCGATATCTTAATTAGGGTCAAGCTTTTTGAGGAGAAGTCCTTTAAACGGAAATATAATACAAGTTGTAGTTTGTTTTCGTGAAGATTTACATTAAAGAAAATTACAGGATGGTGATTTAAAAACTCTAACTCTCAATGTACAGAGGATGGTGATTCAAAAACTCGGACTCTCGATATATAATTCTCCCTCATCTAAACTAATGCATGTAATTTAGTAAAAGTTTTAACCTTTTGGCTACAAAGAAGGGTTTCATTTATTACTAGTAGAAGAGGGATACGAGAAATGCGTGAAGGAAAAGCTTTTAATCTCATTCACTTAGAATAAGATGAAATTAAATGATCCGTGATCATGAAATTGCTTCAAACATTTGACCTAGCTAAAAAGGTGAATTTTGTTCCTTTTATATCTTCTCTTCTCTTCTCCTACCATCTCTTTCTTCTTTCTCCAGTTGACATTACCTTTTCTTTTTTCATTTGCAACATTAACCTATGCATTAGCTACACAACACATGTATGGTCACAATTGCTCCGGATCATGGGCTCATCCATAGTCATGCTAGATACTCGTGACAAAAGAGTAGGAGAAAAGTTAATTGATGCATGCATGCATGTCCTACTTGCCCCCATCCTCTCTTTTCACCAATCTGATTAATTATCTTTTGAGTTTGGTAGCAAAAGCATCTTTGAACCTGTTTTGGGAACTGGATTATATTAAGTTGAGTAATTATCTATTTAAAATTAATTTATGATTAAAATTGAATATAATATAGCGATGAAAATTAAAATGTTAACTTTATAAAAAAAAATAGAGAGTGACCAGTTGTCTACATTCTTTAGTTTTTCTTGATTCGTTTTCAATTGAAGCCTATATAAACCACTTAAAACATTCTTTAGTTTTTCTTGATTCGTTTTCAATTGAAGCCTATATAAACCACTCTTTAGTGCATATTTGGTTGCATGTTACAATGGGATCTTGAACACAACACCGTCTGGACCAAATAATAGCGTGCAGGGACAAAAATAAGAAAAAGGAAGCAAGAATGTATATATTATAACATGATTTTCTTTATACAGAAGTTTTTCATTAGATATTAAAACTCCACTTTTTTTTTATTTAGAATATATAACTTTTATTCAGGGCATGTGGATTTTTACGTGCTGTCTGTGGAATTTTATTTAAGGTCAATGGGAATTTATTTTGCCTGTGAATTTTTATATACTGTCTGTGAATTTTTATTTAGGATCTATGGAATTTTACGTTGTTTGTGGGTTTTTATTTGGGGTATGTGAATTTTTACATTGTCTGTGAATTTTTATTTAGAGGGTATGTGAATTTTAATATATAAAAAAAAGTGAAATTTTCAGATTTAACGAAAAGAGTCATTTCCCTACATTATTTTGATTTTCTTAGTACATAATAATAAATTATTACAGACTCTTTTAATGAGAATCGGGTCAAGTAATTCAATACTACTGAATTGTGGTACCAAAAGTTCTTATCGTATTCTTGATTTATTCATTTTAGGTATACCCAATTTCAATTGACCTACACCAGAAAAGAGCTCAACCAAATTGATTTTTAGCCAGAAGTAAATTAAACGAGAAATTTCATGTGGTCCAAGAGCTATATATAGCTAGCTAGAACCTACATTGGTCCTTGATAGTCAATAGCACAATTGAAGCCGAATTTCTAATTGTGCCCTAATTGTGGTCCTTTATCACCATTACATATATACTCTATACTTATAATTTAATTCGAGCATTATACTTCTACCGTGATTTTGATTCTAATCAATGTATCCGGAAAGATATACAAATGTTCAATTGTCACCGGAGCATTCACCGTAGATTTTATTTGTATATGGTAATAATCACATTGTCATTGGCCATGTCTGAGTCTAGGGTAGAGTAGTGTTGCTAGCAGCGGAAAAGGAACTGATGTTTCATGACTAATCCTTAAATTCCTTGCCACTTGTCATAGGGGGAGTATATGGTGGAGGGATGTTACGAGCATAACTACTGAATCTCTTAATCCTGATTAAGAGAAGTATCTTGTATATTCTGAGTAGTCATTGGCCTGGGATTTCAACTCAAGTAACTAGACCAAAGTGGTCTAGTTTTCGATACTTGGGGGGCTCGAGAAATTAAATCACTGGAATTTAATCTTAAATTTCTTGAGGTTATTTTATCTTTTGCTTTATACTCTTATATTTTGTCTCCGTGAGATGAGTATCGTGTATGCTCTGAGGAGTCCCGCGACTACAACCCAAGTAACTAAATCACGGTGATCTAGTATTCAATATCTTGGGGGACTCGAGAGGTTAAACCATTGAGATTTAACCTTAAATGTCTTGAGGTTGTTTTTTTTTCTTTGTGGTGATGTACCTTTACATGGTCATGGTGATGAGTACTTATCCCGGGCGGTGAAGATAGAGCTATTCAATCTAGCTAATTGCGATTTACATTTTGGTTTTGAGGCTTGGCTTTGTTTTGATTTGTAATTTTGGTGCACTTTTTAGAGTTGGGTTTAGAGATATAGTCTTGATGATGATTATGGTTGGGATGGTTCTTTTTCCTTTGTAATGTCGTCACGTGAACATATCTTATACTTGTATTTTTATTAATAATATTTAACAGTTCTAAAAAAGAAAAGAAATGATCACATTGCACATATGAGGGTTGAATTCAATTATAAGACTATTGATTATTCATAACTCAATTTTTCACTCATAAAACTAAAAACATGGTTTAATTAAGAAATAATAATGTCATCATTCTAATAGTGTTGCTTGTAACTTTGCGAGTTTTTGTACATGAACGGAATTGAAAATTTCAGAAACTTAGAGGACTGCCCTTTGAGTTGGGATTGCACATGTACAAATAAAAATTAGAGCATGCAGATTCCTGCTGCATGTTAGCGAGAGCCCACCAGCCATGCGTCTTTGTCCTTGATTGCAAACCATGCCATGCATGTTCTCTTGTGATACATTCATTATAGGACCAATACATGATAGATTGATTGAAAGCTTCATTGCCCGGCTAGAGATTAGAGATGATCAATCGATCGAGTGATGAACATAAACATAACATTAATATAGACCCCCAAAATGAAGCAAGCTTTGAACACTAATTGATGAGTGGCCATGTACATACAAACTCAACTTGCAAAACTGGAAAATAACAAGTTTCATACGGAACACGCTCAAAATAGTGAAATGAAATGTTTAGTAAGAAATGAGGGGAGTAGCACCCTTCAAGTTATTTCAATGTGTCCAAATGAAAATAATGAACCTAGTTGATTTGTTGAGCTACTTCGGATTACTTCTTCAAAGATATATTGCTTGCTCGTTTTATTAACTAGGATATTTAATTAAAAATTATAATAAATCTCTTATTGTCCTATTAAAGTGTTATTACAATTATAAAAATATTGTTTCACTTTTATAATTTATTTAACACTCCTTCTATATTCTACAACAATATAATAAGACCAGCCCCACTAGGGCGTTATGGGCGTGGCGTCAAACCACACGGCGTGTCACGCCGTCGCGTGGTAGCAGCCTGCTGCCACGTGTCATTTTCTTTTATTTTTTACTTTTTGTTGAAATTCGAATTATATTCGTTTTAAAACGGTAATATCTCCAAAAATACGAAATAAAAAATTCACCAACGACTATGTTTTTCAAGATCTATAAATGAGACCAATCTTGATATTTTTTACTTCATCTCAGCTCTAACTCCTCTTTCTCTCTTAATTAAACTCAACAAACTCTCTTCTCCCAAAACACCCTTTCCACTTTCATTTTCCGTCGAATTTTCCGGCGAGATGGACGCTGAGTATTTGCAGTGGTTGAAAGAAAACAAAACCCAAAAATACCATCAGTACATGCAATTACAATACAAAAACACGATTTTCCACCACACCCGAATCCCCAAACGAGTGACGTTCGGCCTTTGTTCCAAGAACCCTACACTCAAAATTACCAATCTCCATCCTCCCAAACACCAATGTTTTCACAAACACTGGAAGTAGAGGAGGTCGTGTTTGAGACGCAACCAGAAAAACAACCGATCCGGAGGCGTGGGAAAGCCAAAGCCGCCGGAGGAGCATCAACCAACAAAACAACCTCACGGAACAACCCGTACAACGAGAGTGAGGATTTAGAGCTCATCTCAACATGGAGGTTAGTCAGAATGTTATTGTTGGAACGGATCAGAAGTATTGCAAATTGTTCCGTCTTGTTGCGGAGAAGTATGAGGATATTAAAAGGATAGGAATGATGACCAGGATGGATAAATTCTGGTCTCATGATTCGCTTCGTGGAAGATGGGGGCGGCTAAGAGATGACATAAATCATTGGATGATTTGTGTGGAGTGTGCTACTGTCATGCTCGATAATCGGAGTGGCTACAATGAGTCCGATGTGCGAGACACTGCCCAAGAACTGTATAGGGAGAAATCAAATAACCACAACTCATTCATGGCGTTCAAACAGTGGGATGATATGAAAGCATACCCAGAGTGGGAATTCAAGATGAACTTGGAGGAAACCATGAAGAAGTTTGTACCAACTGGGGAGGATGAGTTTGAGGGTGACGATGTTGATGTAGATGATCAACCAATGGAATCAGCAGGTGCAGGTGGCAGTAGCGGAAGTAAGCGAAATTGGGGTTATGATAGTGCGGCAAGTATCAAACGTCTCATTGGTCGTGACAAGGCCAAGAAGTTGGCTAAGAATATCACTTCCGGTAACTCTTCAATGGATGCCTTCGGCGAGGGAATAACCGGCTTCAGTGAGAATTACCCTCAATTTTTTGAAGTTGAAAAATAAAAGTTGGAGCTTGCTCGCGAGAAGTAGGAGCGTAAGGCAAAGGCGAAGATGATGGACACGTACTTGGCACTTGTGGGAAACTACGACAACTTGCCCAACGAGGCCAAAGCACACGTAGATGCACTTGACAAACAGCTGTTTGGATCGGGCTAATGTGTAGTGTGTCGAGTTTGTTTTCTTTCACCTTCCGCAGTTGTTTGTATTTTACTTCCCGTTGTGTGGCTAGTTTGTAATTTACTTTTCGAAGTGTGCCTAGTTTGTAATTTTGAATTTTAAAATTTGGAACGTGCTTTCGGAGTTGTGCAAGCACGGTTTGCAATTATACGCAATCTGGCACTTGCGCACAACAAAAACTCTCAGCAAGATTATGAATTGTTGCATAGCACTCCACAACATGATAGTTGAAGATGAGCGCCACAAATACCTAAACTATGACGCAGAAATTGAACAGCTCGAACAAGATACCCGTGAGCATGTGCCGGATCTCATTGATGGAGTTCGTATCTGTCGGGCACCGTCTACAATAAATAATATATCGGAATACATGACCAGTTTACGCCAGATGCATAGTGCAATTACGCACACCCAGCTAACAAACGACTTAATGGAACATATTTGGAGGCTACAGTGAAGAAGAGTCTTCTCCAGCCAGGGTTGTGTGTTTGATTATTTTCGATGTTGTGTGTTGTCTGTTTGTTGAATTTTATCTTCGACCGATTTTAATTTCCCGCACTATATTGTAATACATTCCTGGTTTGTTCTATCTCAATAAATCATAAAACGTCTTCAATAAAATGCAATTTGATTAATTTCAACTTCTAAACAATTTTATAATATGTACATTAAAATTTTAAAATAAATGACGTGACATTCACGATGTGACGACGACACGTCACCACTGCAGTAAAAACGCGTCACGATTGGAGATGGTCTAAGTCTTACAATTATAAAAATGTTGTTTCACTTTTATAATTTATTTAACACTCCTTCTATATTTTACAACAATATAATAAAGTGCCATTCACTATACCATTTTGTTTATCACTTCTTCTCTATTCTCCAACAACCGGCTACTAAAAAATATTATTTCAAATTTTCTTCGCTAACAACCTCATACCACACGTAGCCCTACTTCAGAATTTGTACAAATGCAGTCCAAAATATTTTCTAAAGGAATTGAAAACACTTTAGAACATGGTGATTGAGTCAGTCTAGGTGAACGTTATGGTTGTTGATTGGGTTCAGATAAAGAGACCAAGCTAAAACTGTTTAGATGATGTCAGTAGTTTTGGACTTTTAATTTTTTGGTGTGTATTGTACCCATTAACAAGACTCAAGGCATATCATGCATTTGTATTTCACCTTTGCACATAAGTATTAGTATTTCGTCTTTCTTTTTAAAATATTATATATTTACGGTTATAACTATCTCGCACAACTTCTTAAACTACTAAATGATGAAGTCACATTACACCTTATAAGAAATAGTACATGGTCTACATCTACATACAAATTACTCATTTTAACTTACCCAGCAAATAAAGTGAATGGGTTATGTAATATTCAAAATTTCGCTACTTTCTGAATTAATTTGATTTTCATTTCATTTACCCATCTAAAACAATAATGTCTCATGATATATAATATGCGAGTTTATACGTAATTTAAATTTAATTAATTTTATAAAATTTATACTTACCTCGACTATCATTTCTAGTTATCTCAATTAGTTTATTCACCAAATTTGTTCAAAACGCATCTTTGTACACTTTCTGTGCCCCATTGTACATTTTAATGGGGTTTCTGCAATGTGCTACTGCTCCAAATATATTATATTACCAATGCCATAGTGACAGGGCAATTATCATGAGATAATGTAAGCTAGAAATAAAAACGTGTAAAATTGAATGAAAGAAACTAAAATGGAATCATAAAACCCAATACAATAGTATAAATATCGCACTTTTATCCTAAAACTAACAAATATCTCCCTTGTCCCGATTGGCATCCCCATTAAAAGGGAATAGTTATCCTTTAAAATACAATTTATTTGATATCGAGACATCCTCCGTTTCAATTTCAACTTCATAAAAAAAATTATTCCTTTCACCCTCATAATGTTATTTATTTAACATTTACATTTTCAAACTTATTGTAATTGTACAGTTTACTTTAAAAATTCCTGAAATGTGGTATATATATTAGATTTTGAAGAAATAGTGGAGTATATAGAGTACATATATATAAAATAATTTCATCCAAAGTGAGTATGATAATGGAATATGAACTTACTGGTCAGGGTCCTTTGCTCAGAACACCCCATATCTCAAAGTGAGATTAAAGATATTTGTGATCTTTTGAAAGGAACATTACATATTTCCAATAGAAAATTGTGAATAGCTTATGAGAACGGAGTAGAATAATCACAAGAAAGTGAAATGTTTGGCACATTTGCAAATTATTTTCCAAGAAACATGCGATGAGGTATGCACTTGGCTCACTTGATCGTTGCATAGAGTTGACAGAGATGAATGCATCTTCTATCCGAATCTCAGCTCTTGGTGAGAAGTAAAAGACCAATTGGAGGTGAATGAAACAATGCTGTAAGGTCCTTTTCCCATTAATCATTGGTTGTGCCAAACTCGCCTTATGGTCCTGTAACGATTGATACTATATAACTTGTTGCGCAACACAGGTCCACAATCTAATTTGAATGTGTTTTAATTTGAACATGCTTCTTTAGTTCATTTCAATTCAATTTAACTCATCCACTCGTCGCTTAGAAGATAGTAATTGACTTCAACATTCAGGACCAATCCCAATTGTAGTATAATCTAACAAACTGGACATTGGATGCTGCTAGGAAAATTCCTATCTATGTCCATTTCTGGTTCTTGTTTTGTTATATCATGTAGAGACATACTATAAGATTAGGGTGAATATCCCACTCTCACTTTGACCTACATTATTCGAACCGTTAAAATACGTAACATTTAAAGTTCAATATGTAAACCATCACAAGACTATGAAATAAATCGAATTTTCTCATAGATATGACAACACCTTCGGACTAGCTAGGGCTCTGAAACCGGAGGGTTCTCCCACAGATTTGTCATATGGAATCGTTGTCATCGAAGTGATACAACGACAAAATAAATCTCAAAAAGATTACTAGTGCTAATCACTTAATTACCGTCAAGTCATTGCATGTGTAGAGATAAATTCCACTCGATAATGCGTGCATACTTATAGTAAAAAGCGCAAGTTTCTTTGACAAATGAGAGAAATGTGTCATTCACAGTACAATGAGTTGCCCAAACTTTGTTGGTTTAGAACTAAAAGTGTTACTGACTGAAATTTTCCCCAAGTGAAATAATTTGTTTTGGTTTATATATTTGTCTTTGGGAATCAACTGCAATAATAGAAAACGAGGAAATTAAATTAAATAATGTAAGATATTTTTAAAACTACTCTTGCAAAGAAATACTGCATGCATGAAATAATTTTTAAAGCACCAAATTTGTAATTTTGGCTAAAGAAGTTTCCATTATCTGGATTGCAAGGGCCTGAATTGTTGTTGTCACTTGATAGGGTGATTGTGTTACATTAGATTATCAAAAAAATCCTGATAATCACACCATTATCTAAAAAGGAAGTTCTGCTTATTCTCAGGTACCTCTACGAAATAAGAGAATCATAAGAATTAGGTTTATTATAAGCGCATAAAAACATCATATTAATTCAGCAGATAATCAGAACACTAACATGTTATTTATGTTAAATTAAATGTGTCAAATACTGAAGTGGTGGAGATATTATTTCCTCAGTTTTTACGCTAATTTGAGAAGTTATTATCAAATTTGAATAAACTTTGCATACACCACTAGTACATGTCTCATATAATACCTTTCTTTTTTCTTTGAAAATGATACATGTCTCATTTTAAAAACTCAAGGTATGAAAGCTAAATCCAATATGAATTGTTTCATGTAACTTGTAGAGGGAAAAAACTTTATGGCAGGAAATAGGAATTAACAACATTTGATTGAAGAGATTAGGACTATAAATCTGGTTGTAATTAGGAAAATAGTCATTGTCAAACATGATGCATTGCCTGATGGTAGGATATGAAATAAAAATCTCAAAACAAACATCTTCCCAATTTTTAATCATTGTACGATGATGTCACTTTCCAAGATTATATTCTACTACCATCCCTTCAAATTTTACTCCATGCGGTCTAACCTTTAATTGAAATTTGAATAGTATCTCCCAAATTTTACTGAGATTATCCCATATGCACAATGTGAAGCTCCATTAGTAAAACGTTTTTCCCTCTAATTTATAGGTTGGGAGTTTAAGTCAACTTGCCGTTTTAAAAAAAAATCAATATATAGGTTTATTATAATCCATAACTACTATAACCATTCATGTCATTTGATAAAGATTTATATAAACCAAGTATTAGAATCGTGTGGATTATTATAAACTAAAACGTCTAGTTGTCAGTTTGTTATTAACAATAACGACTAGAACCGTCCAGGTCATTTGAGAAATGGGTATAGGTTTATTCAAACCAATCACTAGAATCGTGTGGTCTATTATAAACCATAACGTCTAATCGTCCAACATATCTGATTTATACGAGTGTTTTTCCTATGTATTGTCGACCAAGATAATAGCCCTAGAAATCCCTAGCCCCTAGCTAAGCATGTGCACACATATGGAGAAGGCACTTGACATTATCAATGGTCGAAATGTACACCAATATTGGCCACCAAACCACAGCATAGCTGTTTGGCTTATACTGTGTAGAAGATCATGACAGGTTAACAAATCTGTCTGATATAGAACCACCAACATTAACAAATGGAATGTGCCTTCTGCATTAATCTCAATGGCTTCAAGATTTGTTGCTAACACATTGTTGATTATTTGATTTGATATGATTGTACATTTGTACCGGTTCATCGCCTTATGGCCAACTGCACTACATTTCTTACAAGTCTCACATGCAAATGATGTAATGCAACAAAGATTAGCATGACCCTGCAAACACAGCATTTTCAGACATTTTCATGTGTGTCATTATCACTTAAATGACAAGATAGCTCGTGTTAGAGATTCATATGCAACCAAAAACAGCACATGAGCATGGATGTAGTATCTTATTGATCCCAGAAACAGATTCAAGTTTCATATAGAACAAAACACAGCACATCAGAAATAGTATTCATGGTATCCGAATAACTGCTCCGTAATTGTTCCTGATTTACTTCCAAGTTAATGAACAGAAGTTTGTGTATACTGTTAAAAATTAACAGGTCATATTCTTAACTGCAAGAAATCTAAAGCCTACGGGACAATGCATGATCAAACAAGTCTTCATTCTTTCCATTATGAAATGTAAATGAAGAATTCTTTCAGTGTAGCCTGACTTCTGTCAGCATAATGCCTGAATACAAGGCTTTACCAGGCTATAATGCTATCCATATAAGAAAGCAAAAACACAAGTCAAATATCCATGTTCTAAACAAGATCAAGCAGAATGGCAGAAATGAAGCATGGTTCAAGTCTCCATCATTTCCCATGATCAAGAAATGTGAAAAGAATTTGACAGGAACACTGAAGGAAAGAAAGATTTGCAAGTCATAAGAATATCAGCAATTCACCATTAGATACTATTCCATTTGATACTTCTAAACAAATCTATCATATAATTATGTTCATATTCTTTACAAAATGGAATTTCGGTGGCTCGAAATCTAATTTCGTTTCGACTATTGTTGCCTGTGATTGCAGTTTGTTCCTTCTTATCAGAATAACTTTTGATCTGCACTACATCTTATGCAAATTATTCTTTCTTATCATTAAACAACTTCATCTAAAAGCTTTCCATTTTTTCCACATACTTCTAATAAATAATCTTTTGCAAATTCCGTGGTATCAGGCCAAGAAGTTTGTTACAGAAAAGGTTTGGCTTACAGAAAAAGCAAGCATCTATGATCCATGGACCAAATTAGACCACCAGACTCTCAAAGCAGCTCTTGACTTGGATTAAACTCTGACTATTATGCATGGCATGAATCTAGTGTTTCGATTAACTACTTTCAGATAAAGGAAGATGTACAAGTACAACAAACCTTGGAAAAATTACCAAAACTAGACCAAGTCCACAAAAGACATATTTGTGTTTCAAGAAGCAGGGCATTCAATTGCAAAACCCAAAAACCAGCATGAGATTTTAACCATGAAAGCAGAGCTCGGTGTTCAACAATTTCACTTTAGAGTAAAATTAATCATTCAATTATGACTCACTTTTAAAGACATTTACATACAATTTCATGCAGCATAAATATATATAAATGCTTCAGGTAATCTCCTTTTTTTCAGTCTCCGTATATTATGAAATTGACGATTAAGAAACTATTCATAACTTAAATTGCTAAAGCATTTTACAAGATACGAAAGGACAAAATCCCAACGAAGAAGCTATGTCACTTACGGGAAAACAGTACTATCTAGGATAATAGTTCAAAATGAGCACGCGAGCATCAATATCAATAAATTTAGCAACCTTCTCAAGTTACATGATTGAGATACAAACAAAGTTGACATTTCAGTCTACTAGATACCTACAAAGTGATTTTCTTATCAAAAGGCATAATGCATTCCACCATAGAGAAACAGCAGTTGTCAACAAACCAAACCTAAGTGGCTGCCAATGCACCCATGCTTGCTGAGTCGATTTATATTACGCCTTGCCTTTACCAGGCTGCAGAGACTGAATTCTCTGCTGCACCTTGAACATCTGGACAATGGTAAAAGATAGAGATGGTATTCAGTACAAACCTATTACTATAACTAATTATCAGAAACGAAAAGCAAAGAAAAAAAACAGATTGCAACAAACAAGCTATTTCAGCAAAAAGCTCGGCCAAACAAATAAATTATTTGATGAATATATTATATGATGGGTGAACCGTTATAAGCAATTGGACTTTGCAGAGCTATGTTACCCAGTCTTGATGCATATACAGGCATCGGACTCGACTATTTCATCAAAAAAATTCAATTTTTTGTTCTCTACAGTGACATTTCCAAGCACCATACATGTACTGGAGTGTCAAGTGCATGGCACGGGTACTTAAAGAGTCTGGGTGAAATAGTTGCAGAGTTGGGTTTCTTGACTTCTAATACATCCCAAATGGACAATCAGCATTGTAATAACACTATCCTAGAAGTGAGATAATTGCTAAGATTATTCACCCAGAGTCCTAAATCTAATGAATAGTTTTCTTCATCAGCCAAGAAGAACAAAATATAGAACTAAGGTGATATAAAAACAAAGAGCAGGACACTATCAAAACAGCCAAAAATGAATCTAAACTTCATGGTATAAGGATATAATAGCAAGGCTACCAACCGCTTCTTTCTTGCTGCTTTGCTTTTCTTCTAAATCCTGAAGAGTAGCATCTAACCGCTTCCTGGTCCAAGAGCAACAATATGGAGCCTTAGGAGAAAGAAGAGTACAAAATAACATGAAGAAATCTAAATAATCGGTTTCGTGCAAAACAAGGTTCACTAGGATTGAATTGTTTCCAAATCAATTGCAAAAGAAATACTGCAAGAAGATGCATCAGCAGTCTAATATATTTTTGGTTGCAGGCCAAGGTGAGTACTCATTGCACAGTTAGAATAGTATAGTATGGTTATTAGTAATAATAATGGAAATCAACTTATGATATTAAATACATGCACTGAAGAGACACTGCACAAGTTGCCTGCTCAATCAAAAATCAGATACCGAGTTGAGGAAGTAAACTTTTGGCAACTTGCTTGGCAGCCAACAAAGCAACCACTTAGCAAGAAAAAAGGCATGCATAGAAATTTCTGGTAAACAAAAAATTGAACACATACTAAGTTACATAAAGCAAGATATGTTTGTTTAGACAAGTTATGGCAAGGATTAGGACAAAAACTTGAACACATACTAAGATACATAAAGCAAGAAATGTTTGTTTAGACAAGTTATGGCAAGGATTAGGACGAAGCACGTAAGAACCAGCAAGAATAAGAATGTTGGCCACAAACTATTTATCTGCAGTAAGACCGACAGCTTGACATTGATCCTACAGAGTTACCATTCACATTATCATTTTTTTTCAAAACAAGCCAGTAATCTCAAACAATTAGCAAAATATAGAACGTTACGACAAGTATAGTTTCTATGCATCCTTTTCAGTACAAATACACATTTATCCCGGCCAATACCACCGCACAAATGTTGCCCAAGCAAACAACTTAACACCTTTCAAATAACACATTAACAGTACTATCCAATGAAGACATGAAACGTACAACTCGGCAGAGATGTATTCGATCCTCTTGCGAACATTAGCATTGGCCTCAGCCAAGTCCTGTTTGACTAACACCGGACCAATCAATTTGTATACATTTGCATCATCGCTCAACAAATCCAGCTCCTTCACAACAAATCACAAATTACTAAACCTTTAAGTGGAAAAAACAAACATCAACAAATAATTGAAAAACCTACCTTAAGTACAAGCTCATTCTCACCGAGCTGAATAGTATATTTCTTCCTCACTTGATGATTCTTAGATATATCTATACAAACAGTTCAATATAGCAATAAGACACATGACTATGCTCAGTAAAAGTGTATAGTACTTCTCGAATCAGTTTTTGAAAGGAGAAGTGTAAATTAGGATAAAGTGATGAACCTTTTTGAATCTTGTTGAGATCATTGGCTTTGTTCTCAAGGTCGCGCTGTAACTCCTTAACAGCTGACATCGCCACTTTGCGCCGCCTTCAAATTCCGGCGATAGTGTTTACTTCGATTTTGCTCCGGCGTGAGAATCTGATGAATCGTGCTGAGTTCTCGAACGAATCAATTTTTGGGAACGAATTGGTTTCTAGTTTCTTTGATGTTGGACTGGGAGAAGCCCAGTTTGGATATTGGGCCTTTGGCCTATCATGTTTGTGAATTGCGATATCAGTTTGGTGTGAAAGTAGTGGGCTGATGGTTATTGTTGGACCAGTCTGGATGTCTTGTAGATTTGTACAAGTATATTATGGGAAAAATTGGAGCATCAAATTGGGAATAGCCCCCTAACGTGTTTTTCATTATTGTATAGATCACCCAGTTTTATCTTTAGTGTGCAAAACTTCCAAAATTATCCTTCTATCTGTCAAAAATAGCCCAACAAACTACCTAAAATTTTGGAAAGTAGCTTTATTCTTTCTCTTATAATGGTTTCTTACTTTCTTTATTTGTATCATCTATTGTGTTATATATATTATTCATTTTGTTTCCCATTTTTAAATCAATAATATATAATAAAATATAATTTATAAAAATGTAAGAGTTACACCGATTTTTATAAAAAAAATTCGTCATCTACAAATAAAGACCAATCGTTACTATATTACAATCACTATATTTTTATATTTTTTAAACTATACAAATAGTGATCAATTTTGAAAGTATGGATATCAGACCTATTTTCATTAATAATCATTTTTCATTTTTTTAAATATTTTTTTACACAAATTCTTATTAGAAACGGTATATTTGTAACTTGTCTATAAACGGTCATACGGTCTATGTTAACTAGTTGAAAGCCAACTGATGTACTATTAAAGTGGCGGTGAGAATAAAAACGTGATGTACTATTATTTATATACACACACACACACACACGATCGAAGGCACATAGACCCTAAGCCCTAACGCTAAACGACATGGAGATTTTGATCAACAACATAGAAATCATATTAATAGCACACTAACCGTCTTTATATTAAACCGTCATGATGCATATATTAACTAATGGCATCAAGTGTGGTTGTGAATCTTTGGTTTACATATATAGTATACCAAAATTCGATTGTTAGATTAATATTTTTCCAAAATAAGTTAGTTAGGTGTGGACGTGTGGTAGGATATTTTAGTAAATGAGTAACATTAGATCAATTTTGTAGCGGCCCCGGATATGGTCCGGACGTCAAGGGTTGTGCCGAATATTCCAAATATATATATCAAATTATTATTTATTACAAAACCCAAAGGTACTAGATAATTTGAAACAGGAAACACACAATTATACTAATAGATCAGCAATGGAAATCAGTCAGAGTCCGTCTGTCTGCTTAGCTACCCAATCCTCTCTTCGTGCTCAAAATCTGGAAAAACAGAATTATTGAAACAGGGAGAGTGTCAGTCACTAGGACTCAGTGAGGATAATCGAGCATGCATGAATATGCGTATGAATGCAACAGTATAGCAAACCAACACAACACGCTGATCAGGCAATTTTTGAACAGTGGAGAAACCACAAATAGTAACAGGACAGGACAGGATCGCTGCAGGTGTCATCACCCAGCGATAATAATAGTAACATGACAGGATTGCTGCAAGTGACATCACCCAACTTAACAGGACGTCGACGGTTTACCAAAACAGTTTTTAGTGTGTGGTTGCATTTTCATGAAAACAGTTCTCGTGCAATGCAGTGCATGAGGATCAGTAAACAGGATCAGAATACAGGAACAGTAACAATATCAGTAAAAATGATCAGTCAACAGGATCAAGGTCAGTAATCGGGATCAATAAAACGGACTCAGGGTACAGTAAATTAGTAACTGGAATATTAAAATATCAAATAAATACAGGTAAGGTATCCTAAGTACAGGTCATCTACAGTGATACAGTTAGTAATCTAAATCGGTAAACGAGTCGGAGTCGGTCGCCGTCGTCGGGTGTCCGCAGTCAGTGTTAGACAGTCAGGCACATAACATATAACATGAACATATAGGAAATGGCAAGTAAGGACGGAATCAACTTTTCCATGGCCGGATGCCGAAAGCTCGTAATCACCTACCGTGAATATCTTGCAAGTCAGGTGACTTCGTAATTCCTCATAAATGAATAAACAATACTACTTAATCCCAATACTAAATAATTTAAAAGACTCCCGATAATTCCCCAACAGTTTTATGACACGTCTAAGTATACTAGTCTACAAGTCCCATGACGTGCGCAAAATTACGTAATATCCGACTCTTATGCTTACTACAGAATCTCCGACACTTTAATTAGTTAAATAATCGACGTTTTTTTTAAATAACTGACACTATTTAACAAAACTCAACTTTTAATCTTAATTACCTACCTAAAATTATTTATTTCCTCTAAAAATCGTTAATTTAACATATTATTTTGTTTTCTGAAATTAAATTCGGTATATGACTTCTAACAGATAAAAATTCAGACGACATACGGCAAGTCTGACTCAATATATTTTTCAAACCTATAACATCAATTGGCTAGTTAACTACGCCCCAACGAATCAATATAACAAGCAGTATATTATACTATAATCCCTAGTGGAGGGGCGGGCGAATTGGCACTGGTGCGGTTGGTTTGGGTTTTGGCACGGTAAATTTGGGCTTTGGCACGGTGAAGGCGATTGAAGAAGGAGGGGGAAATGTCAGATTTGGTCAAATGGAGAAGAAGGTGTGTTGGAGAAGAAGACACTTTGGAGGGTATACTGGTAATTTTCCTACTATATAAACCTGGCTTCTTCTGGCTTCCAAACGACTCGTAAATAAAATTCGAAAAAATGCGAAATCGATTCTAAGGCACTATTTGAGTCGAACTCAAGCCATAGAAAAATTAAAATAAATAATTTTTATTTTATTATTTTATTATTATTATTTTATTAATATAATATTAATTAACAATTTACGGCAAATACGCTCGGCGTTTAAATTTCTACTTCGACTCAATATAATCACGTAATATTCTCGTTCGTGCGAAATAATAATTTTTAATATTAAATCGACTCTCGGATATACGAGGAATTTTTGCATTTCTTACAAATTTCGAACATAAATAATGAGCAATTAGTTAATAAAGTGTGATTATGAATCTTGAGATTAGTTATATGATAAACCAAAATTTGATAGTTAGATTAATATTTTTGCATAATACATTTAATAGATGATTACCTATATGATAAACCATATGTAATTTTTTTATATTATTCAAATAATATATTTGTATCAATTTAATTAAAAATACATAATTTTATAATATAGTTAAAATGTATATTTACAATTTCATCATATAGTTAAAATATATATTAGCAATTCCATCATACAGTAAGATTATTATTTGTAATTTCATCATACATTCAAAGTGTATTATTTGATGTCTAATATACAACTAAAATTACATCTCATGCATTATGTGTGTAAGTGAGCAATTTCATTCCCATCCCTCGTTATGTGTGCAAACTCAATAGAAGTAAAATGATGAAGCCTTCTCCTACATTCGTCCACAAAATTACCAGAAGCATATAAATTAACTTATGAGATCTTGAGAGCTTGGATGACTCCTAAATCGAGTTGTCTTAGCATTATTGGTAAGTAGGCTTAAGGAAACGTGTTAATATGTTAAATATATGATTGAACTGCATTTTTGTTGTTTCGAAGTCAAATCTTATACATGTTTACTGTATTTTATATTAACAATAATACAATCGAATTGTATACTACATAGTCCAATATCCAATTTTAAATGTTATAATTCAATCATACAATCAAATTGCATTTTACAATTCCATCTGTAAAAGCCGCAGAAATTCGGTACGTATTAAAAATTTATTTAAAAATTAAATTCTATTATTTCAAAATTAAACCATAAATATTGAGGTAATTTTAGAAATTCAACGTCGCGCGAAAACGCTCGGAAATTGTTAACGGGTAATAAAATAATAAAATAAAATAAAATAAAATATTTATTTTAATTTTTGTACGGCTTAAATTCGACTTGAAGATCGCTCGAAAATCGATTTCGCAATTTTTCGGAATTTATTTACGAGCAGTTTGGGATCCAGAAGACGTCAAATGTACATAGTGATACAAAGACCAAAATACCCTTAAAAGTGGGTCTTCATCTTCCTCCCCCAAACCCACTCACCCGTCCCACTCTCAATTTTGGCCGCCTCCCCCTTCGGTTTCCCTTCTTCCCACCTTCGGCCACCGGTTTCCTCCCCAAACTCTCCTCCCCCGCACCCAAATTCGCCCTCCCGTGCCAAGATCGGTCTTCCCCGCGCCCAACCCGTGCCAAACCACCCCTCCCCGCTCCGATTTCCACCCCTGAGCCGCCGCCAACGGGCCGGGACATGCGAGCCGCCGCGTGGCACGACAAAGCACGCATGGCCGCCGCGTGTGGGCGCCTCCGCACGCCAGGCCACTATGCTCCATCTATAAAATGTCAACTTCCCCTGCCTCTCCACTCACACTCACCGAGAGATAAGAAAAGAACAGACTGTTAGTCCCATTTGCGTCTCAAATTCGTTTCTCCCTCACCTCACCACTCTCATCCGTCACTCCACGCCACCACCGTCGCCGCCCCTCGCCCGAATATCTATTCAACAGTTTCGGTTAGTCTCGTTCGCTAAGTTATTTCATTATTGGGGTCGGGAGAATTGGAACCCGACAGTGCCTATTAATTGAAAAAGAGTGCTATTTGCGTATTAATTTTAGTATACTGCAGTTGGTAGTTGTAAGAAGGAAAATGAATACGAAGTAGCTAGATATTACAAGTTGTTGACGCGACAATTTCATTTGGTTTAATGCTTTTGGCCTCAGTTTGATTAGTTGTTGTTTATAACTAGACTAGCTGGTGGTATACTGTTGGATTAGGCATGATAGTAGTGGATGTTGGTGAGAGATGTATAGTGTGAAGTTAATTCTTCCTTTTCAATTTGCAACTAGTATGAGATAAACAGTGGGTAGGTAGGTGCGATGTGCAACGATGAGATAAATGCTTGCAATGCTTGGGTATAGAAAACTGAATTGCAGTGTTATGTTGATTGTGGTAGCGTAGCGAATGAAAGACGTAGGATAATGAATACATGGTAGTAAATGAATTGCGTGAGGGTTATTTTGTTGCGTGTGATATAATTGCAGTATCATTAGCTAAATTATCAAGGAGGATTGATGTGAAAATTGTATGAAGCTTGCGAAGCTAGGAAGATGTTAGAATAATGAAGCCTCTACATTTATTAATCATGACGAAAGGAAGCCGGTCATAGGAATGCGCTACTTGTAAGATAAACATTAGTCGGTAATTGTGCACGATAAAAGCTAATATATTGTAGTATGTATAAAGCATGGTTAAAATTATAAACTTGCAACTGCATGAATAAATTAGTCGAAGTAGTCAAGAATTGGAATTGCTTGTTGTATAGTTGGTTATTGGAAACCTGTTAAGTTGAGTAGTATGCACTAATAATGGGTTATATGAAGTAGAGGACCATAAATAACTATTGTATATCAGATGCATAAATAAATTACTTGAATAAATCTTGGAGATTAGAACCTGTTATTGCTACATGATTGCATGCCTATCTGATTTGGATTATTTTGAGAATTGGGGATAGCAGTTGGGAAATTATTTAATTAACTTTAGCGTCGACGTTGAGAATATTTTATCTGTTTATCAGGAGACGTTGAGCTAGCTAATTTACAAGACTTTGAAGGTGAGTGATGACTGGCTTCCGGCATCAGGCCCTAGGAAAAGCTAAATTGACATCTTCCTCCGCTTTAAATTTCCATAGTTATTCTGTCTACTGAATTATTTGTTGAAACCACTTTACTTATGTGCCGATACTCTGACTAACTCGACTCGAGTACTAATTGCGAATATTTGATTACTAACGCGTCTATTGAACTGAACTTCTACAAGTGTCTTGCTTCTGATTGATTGTCCTACTGTCATTGTTTTCCAGTGAAAGTGCATTTGCTCGTGTCCTATTATCTTGCATGAACTGCATTGCATGAAAGTGATTTTTGAAAAGCAACCACACACTACTTGTTTTCTGAAAAATAAAATGAGAAAACCGCAGTGGTCGACACTGTCGACATCGTGTTATTGAAGATGGGGTATGCACCTTGCAGCAAATATCGTTGGGTGATGACACCTGCAGCGTTAAGTGTTCGGGCTAGTGTTCCAGTGTGGACTATTCAAACGGTCCTTTTGATGGGTTGCGGTGATCCGCTGCCCACCATTCATGCAATACCGGAGATCGCGTCTCCCCCTTATTTGACCAATACTTGATCAGTTTGGTCTAAGCCCAAGACAGTGATTGCATTTCAGTGCTGTAAATCTGGCACCTTTCATGTGCTAAGATAGTGAAGTGATTGATTGTTTCTGGTTTTTCCCTTTTGTTTTAAAAGTGATTGATTAAATGTGAGTGGTGGTTTGCTACATTGCTTATGTTCATATTCGCACTTCATACATGTCTGATTATCCTCACTGAGTCGTATGACTGATCCTCTTTCGTTTCCATAATGTTTTTCCCAGGACAAGAGCACGAGGAAGGGGTCGAGTAGATCGTTTGATAGTTCGAGTGTAGAGTGTGCTACTACCACGTACTAAAGACGTGGGTTCTTTATATTATCAAATTATAAATTATATTCGGGTTTGTAATAACTAGTACTTTTTATATATATTGAGTATTTGGAAGTCGGCATATTCCTTGACGTCCGGACTAGGTCGGGGCCTTACACCATCATACAGTCAAATTGTATATTTACAATTCCATCATATAGTCAAATTGTATCAAATTGTATGATATGATATGAATCATTTTTTCCAAATCTCAACCTGCTAAAATAATAGTAAACGAATGTAATAAGCAATGGACGGTAAAATCAATTCCATTATGCTAAAATTGATTCCATTCTCAACCTGCTAAAATTATTTCCATCATACAGAGACAATGGACGGTAGAATTCCTTTTCGATGGGAGGTGGAAGGAGTTGCGTGGTGGGTGGTGGTTCTAGACGAGTGGAGGAGCGGTCGATTCTGGTGAGAGGCGAGTGGAATAGTTGTTGTGGGAGGGTGGTAGAGCAGAAAAGGGGGTGGTTCGGTGGTAGGGTAGTGGTGTTGGAGTGACGGTGGTGGTGCAATGGCGGTGGATCGGGGCGGCGGAGCTGAGGTGGTGATCGGTGGACGGAGAGTGGTGTATCGGGGTGGCGTGGAGAGTCGTGGTGGTCGGTGTGGTGTGGGTGGTGGTCGGGTGGAGATCGAGGTGAGTGGTGGCATGGTGTGGTGGTGGTCGGGTGGAGATCGAGGCGAGTGGTGACGTGGTGTGGTGGTCGAAGGTGGATCGGGAGGGTGGTGGATTTGTGGAAGGCGGCGTAGGCAATGATGGTGACGTTGCAACGGTGGAAGGGTGGTGGTGCGGTTGTTGAGGAAGCATGATGGTGGTGCGGTGGTGGCCGGTGGGTCGTGGGAGTGTGAAGGTGAAAGAGAGATTTGAGAGAGATACAATTGTATGAATTATGAAAGAATGGTAGTGACTTTTTAGATATGTAAAATGATATTGATGGGTGAGTACAATTATATGAATTATGAAAGAATTGTCGTGAGTTTTTGAGATATGGAAAATGATGTTGATGGGTGAGAGAATTTTGTACTTGTTGTCGGGAGCAGGCCTGACTTAGGGCATGTGCGGGCTGCTCACCCGCACAGGGTCCAAATATGTTTGGGGCCCCTGGGCCAGGCCCATGCATGTTATTCAAAATTTTAAAAAAAATTGAAGTTTTTTATGAAGTTAATTATGAAAGTGCACGTCTTACATTAATTTATTCTTCTCTCATAATTATTTTCTTCCTCTTTACTCTCACGATCCCCTAAATTAGCACAATTTTCATACTTTCTGTTTTCGTTACTATAATTACTAGTTTGCTTAATTCTATTTCTATGCAATTTAATTCATGATTTAATGTAGAGACCTTTAATGTATATGCTTAATTTATTATTTTAATTAAAAAATTCTATGTCATACAATTATTAGGGTCTCGTTTAAAATTTTCGAACAGAGCCCCGTAAATTTCAGGGCCGGCCCTGGTCGGGAGAATTGACATTTGACAAAATTAAAATGTGGGTATTATTGTCATTACACGCACATTTTGTGAGGATCAAAGTAAAGTGTGTGATCTACATAATATTGAATCATATCAACTACCGACTCCCCACTCTCCCTATATATGCATGGGAAGTGTCTTATGATGCCGAATGTCCATCTCGCCTTTGATGTATTATGTTATGAGCATACATTTATATATAACGGTTTTGATGTTTGACACAAATCGAACGCTTGTAGTAATTGATGGGTGCGGCATCAGCACTACCATATGGTCGATAATAGTGTATTTTACACGGTAAAATTGAATCATTTATTACTTGATCACATGAATTAACAGTTTAAAGTAGTGAATTACCCATTAGTAATCCAAACCAGAATGATACCTAAACAGGGGTTATAATGTGGGGTTATAATGTGGACTTTAATATATCAAGGACTTATATTATAAGGAGATGACATCGTACTGGTTTTGTTGAGGCCTGAGGGCCAACTACTGACATTTCTTTATGGAGAAAATCTACTAAAAATTCTGAAGGTTTCGAGAGTTCCAAATAAAATATTTAAATTGTATAATTAATGTACAATAATATATAATTTACAGAAGTATAAAAGTTTATAATTTACATATAACATCGTACAATTAATATATATTATTATAGGACTCTAAAACAATCACAAAAACTTAAAATTTTATAAATTTTTGTATTCTTTATGTTGTTTATTGGAGAAGAATGAAGCAGCAAAGTTTAGTGTAACTCCGGGCAATAATGTGGTGCGAGACTTTTTGCCTTGGCTTTCTTCGCTTTGGTGTGGAAGTGGGTCACAATGGTCAACTTTTGACTGCAAGTTAACCCAACCCTCAGGTTACTTTGGAATCTAGACTTATGTGAATACTTCTAGTTTATTAAAAATTATCGACCCGTTTTATTTTAATGGTACAATTTTAATTTATTTAAGATGTTTATTAAACTTTGAGTATAAATAACTCTTGAATTATATGAAGTTTTTCAATTTTAATTCAAAATTAAAATGATTTATCAAAAAGTTAAATGAACAAAAACGAAAAAAATATATAAATGAGAAACCACTTCGAAGATCACTCATGTATAGTGTTTTATGTAAAAGTATAATTTCTCAAGTTTATATCATTAGTGCACTATTTAGTCAACCAATTATAACATTCTTTAGAATTAAGTATTAATTCTTAAAGACTTTATTCCATTCTAACTCGAAATTTATTAAACTAAAATATAATATAAATTATAATTAAGTAGAGGTGAATTGAATTGTAGAGCACTGAATTGAAGTAGTTTTGAAATGAAGATAATAGAGCATCTTCAAATAAAATTTACAGAACTAAACTGGACTGAACTAAGTAAGGTATAAAATATAACTAATCAGAGTTTTATTGAACTGAGCCTAATGAAACTGAACTAAACTTATTTTAAATTCAAGAGGACAGAGCCTAAAATTCATTCAACTTTATCATTTATATATATGTTTAGTAATCAATTACTAAAATATTAGCTAAATGTGTAAAGCCTTGGAAAATGGAAGATTTTCTCAAAATATAGGAAAATCATGATTTTTTTGATTTTTCACGGTTTTTGAGTTTCAGCGATTTGACCGGCCAAGTTTCTTAAAAAATCGTCGGGATACATTTTTATTATGATTTTAATAGGTTATGTTATGATTTTAAGTTGTTAATATTGAAAGGTTCAGTTACATTTTTAACGTATTTTGTTAGTTTTTTAAGAGATTTAATAATGATTTTAATGCGTCGGTAATGTATATTTTCTGTTACAACATTATCCTCTTTTGTTAATTTTTAAACATATAATGTGATGGTTAATGGTCTATATGACATTTTTATGTTGATTTGTTATAGTGTAAAGTTACAATCTAATACATTAATTAAACAACCAGTAAACAAGTCTAAAAGTTCTATATAAGCCATTAAAACAATAATAAACAAGCTTAAAATAAGCTACTTAAACATTTAACCATCCAAATATCTTGAAACATCTATTCTTGGAGAAAGCAATACAATACATGTTTATTCGACGTTTTTTATGCAAATACATTCACTTGCTAAAATAAATTTACTTTTCGATCAAACTTGATGACCTTCAATTTTCTATATCTTATTGCATGTGCTTGTTACTTTGATACTACACTAATAATTTTAAGAGACCTTTCATTCAACTTGATGTCATCACCACAACTGGATAAAACATTCAATAACTTGAATAAAACCATAACAACACTTACTAAAACTATAACAAAGCAGAAACACGCAACACAAGCTAAAAACAATAACATTAATACATAAAACGATAGATGTTCCTTCTTAAGACTATAAGAAAATATTTACAAATAAATAAATCATAAATATTTCGACGAAGCTAAAAAAACTAGCGTTTATTCATTGTATAAAATTATAACAACATGTCTTATAACTATAACATATTCGCTAAAAACAATAACATGCAGCTACTCAAAATAAGATAAAGTATAATAACATTAACCATGACAGTGCATCTTAAAATCACAAAAACACCTTTAAAAACTATAATTAAATATGCATGCATGCAACACAAGTAAAATAATAATATTAATGCTTACCACATAATAGTGCATCTCAAAATTATTATAATGCCTTTTAAAACTATAACAAAGCATTTGTAAAATTCAAATCATAAATATTTCACCATAGACTAAAAACACCAAACTTGTTGCTTAAATTTACAATGATAGATCTTGAAGCTATAACATTTGCGTTTAATCAATAACATGCAGAAACATTCAACTCAGGCTAAAAACGACAATATTAGTACTTGAAACCATAATAGTATACTGTGAAATTATAATAATGTCTCTTACAACTATGATAAAACATTTGTAAAAGTTAAATCCATAAATTTTTTCACCAAATGTTAAAAAATAATAACGTTGCTACGACGATAGTTCTGGCAGAGTGAGGGTGGTGGCGGTTCCGATTTCCGATTGAGGGATAGGTGGAGGGAGGAGGAAGGAGAGGGGGAGAGAGATGGTTTGGATGTTTCTCTCTCTATGATTTTTATAGAGATATAATGATTGTTGAGTTTTGTGAATTATTGTGAGAAAATGTATTGTTATTTGACTATGTATAAAAGAAAAATTAACAATCTGTTAGTGTTTTTTACCGGTTCTTTTTTGTAAATTTAAAATTTCTTTATAAATTAAGAAAATCTTACCATCTACTCAATTTTGACTTACATACAGGCACGATCCCATGTATATTCGAGGGGCCGCAATCGCTACCCCTCGATTTTGGACATGAAATGTCTATTATAGTCCTGTTAAAAATTTAATGAATCGTGATATATTTAGCAAGAATAAATTATAAAAGAAATTGGTAAAGCTCAGCTGATGCACCTATCTTTGATAAAGACTTTCCTTGCAAGTTTGATTCTTAGTAGTGTTAGATTTTCCAACCATTTTGTTTATATTGTTTTCTACCCTTGCCAATTGATCACAAGTTAGATTTTTAGCAGTGTTAGATTTTCCAACAATTTTGTTTATATTGTTTTCTACTTGACATTTTTCATTGTTTCTTTATGATTCAGTAACATTTTTTATTATTTCTCTCCTTTTTAATGTTCTTTTATTATTTCTCTCTTTTTTAATGTTCTTTTTTTAACATTACCATCTTTTATTATTTTTCTTTTTTTTAATGTTCTTTTAGTCTACATTTCACAACCATATTTTATAAATACTTAACTTTATTTCATTTAACTCTCTTTGTTTCTTTATTTTTTTATTCAATGGTAAATTCATTTACTTAATATACTTTAAAAAATAATACAATCTAAACAAAACTATATTATATCTAATTTCTCCCGTTTATGAGTACATAATTTAAAAATTATAGTTTAAACATTGTTCTTTACTATGTGAGTTTTGAAAACTTAATTTTCATTGGTCATTAATAATGAATTTTTGTTTCAGTCACTCCTTACATAATCTAAATAATGCTTACATAATCTAAATAATTCAAGTCCACCTCATGCCAAAATAAGACTAGCCTTAAAAGTGTGAAGTCATTTAAAGTTTGAGTTAAGTCCCGCCGTAAGTCTATATAGAGATTAGCACTTAGCAGTGGTAGATGTGTATAGATAATGTACTAATTAAGGTTGATGAGGATGGTTAGTGGAGCGATAGAGTGGAAAGAGAAGTGATTTGCTACAAATCATACAAGAACAAAGAGACAGCTAGCTAATCTCGAATCCTGGATGAAGAAAAGGACACTTGTTTTGTCCTTTTTATACTTCAGTTCTTACCAGTTAACACTACCTTCTTCTATAACTCTCATTTCTCACTCTCACTCTGTATCTTCTTCAAACACACAATCAATTGCCGTAACGCGCACTTGGACCTCAATGAGGTGCATAAAGCTCTCTGCAGTATTACTACTGCTAGTTTGTGCAGCTGCTGCTGTTGTTGAAGATGGTATGTAACTGTGACCTCAACTCTTACTTTAAGCTTACAAGGAGTACCTTTTTTTTTTTCTCTGTTTCTATTTGTGTTACTAGAAATAGTACTAATGAACTAATTCTTCCATGATCTTGGCCAATTTGTTTCTGCCTGTCCTGTTAGAACGGAAGGATTCAACATTTTACTGCTAATATCAGGGGTGAAGCCACCACGGAGTTGCTTTCGAAAATTTTAGTTCATATATACCTTAAATTAAAATTTTTAACGATTAACACAGTTTATTATAATATTTATATACTTTCATCTAATTTTTCGTAGAAATTAGTTAAAACGCTTAATATACATGTTTATATGAGCAACCACAACATGAAATCGGATTAAAGGCTTAGAGCAGAGCACTTATGTAATGTTGAATGAGACAATGAGTGATACTCACATTCACAAGTAATCTTCAGTGTTTCAGACTTTCAGTAGTCAACACCAATACTGGTACCGCTGGTCTTTATGGTCTTTATGGTAAACCATGGAAGGGTATGTAATGTAGTCTATGTAGATGTTCAATTAATTAACATGTTTACTCGAAAATAAGTTCATCAAACCATGCTAGCTAAACATATCATACAGTTAATAATTTTGTTAATTAGTTTATTAATCAACTTTATAAGAACTAAATTATCACTTAATTAATACTCTTACTAAGCTGAATTATGAGTTAAAATATTGATATGCGTTCCTTTTATGGGGATACAAGACTAGAAGTGGAGTAGTTGTAAACTCATAAAATTTTCCATTCTAATCCCAATCTCCTAGGTAATTGGTCTTTTCTCCCTGGTCCAATAATTATTCTCACAACCGTTACTCACTATAATAATGGCAATTCAATAAGTTTGTAAAACATTCCGACACCAATACATCCTATATTTATACCACACGACCACATGCCCTTATTTCTCCATCTTCATCTCTCTGACTTACTGAAATATTCATAATCTAAAGTATTCTATTATATCTGACATATTATATAAAACACGGATGATATTTTTGTGAAATTCACTTTATTCATGGGTATAAATCATGAAAGTAAAAGTAAGTGTTGAAAAAAGGGGGTAAAAGTGAAAATGTGATTGGATCCAGTTGTGCTGCGATTGGACCGTGCATATATTTTTTGATTTAGCAAATCTCAATCACAAAATGAATGGGGACACAAACAGGAGCAGTTTTATGGGTTGGCGGGTTGTTTGGCGCCAAATAGGGAAAAGAAAAGATGAAGTGAAAACGCCAATTGAGAAAAGATAAAATAAAGTGTCACACGCGGCTTCTTGAAATTAGTTAAAGCTGTGTAAATTTGTTTCTCTCCTTGTTTTATTAGCTGTTTTTTGACTATCCAATACTTGTACAACCCTACTACAATGCCATGTGAGATTTTCATATGGGTCCTGTCTACATTTCTTTGATCATGCACCTAATCTACTCGGCAACAAGTTTGACCAAAATACACATCAAATTAATTTGAGGATTTCGAATTTTGAGGTGTTAGGAGCGTAACCACAACCCGCCCGCCCGCCCTATTTTCCGTATTATATGGCCGTGTCTGTAAAGTGCCAAGTCCGCATGATAACTAGTATAGAAACACTACATGAGGAATCCCCAAGGTCATAGAACATTCTAATCATCTAATACAGTATGTAGCTTCATATACATTTTGAATAAATTTCATGAAACATGTTGACATTGATTGATTAAGCTGAATATGCATGAGAATATCAACCTCTGATTACAACATGACCAACTAATTTGCAGGTCCACTCATCAATGGGGATTTTGAAACCGCGCCATCGGGTGGTTTCCCATCGGACACACGATCTTCAGATGGGCCTGCATCAATACCTAGCTGGAAAACCGTTGGAACGGTGGAGCTAGTTGAGTCTGGGCAGAGACAGGGTGGGATGATCCTTATTGTGCCACAGGGTGCTCATGCGGCTCGTCTTGGCAATGATGCGGAGATGAGCCAGGAACTGAAGGTGGAGAAAGGTGCCCTTTATTCCGTCAGTTTCAGCGCGGCTAGGACGTGTGCTCAGATGGAGTCGCTGAACGTGTCTGTCCCACCCGCATCACAGACCATTGATTTGCAGACCCTTTATAGCGTGCAGGGTTGGGATTCTTATGCGTGGGGATTCCAGGCACAGGACGAGGACATTCGGGTTGTGTTTAGTAATCCAGGGATGGAGGATGACCCGACTTGTGGCCCCATTATTGATGATGTCGCGATCAAGAAGCTTTTCGTTCCTGATAAGCCCAAAGGTTAGCCTTGAATCTTGAGCTGAAATGCTTAAGGCCTAACTAAATATTCACTTTAAATCTGCTGATCAAACTCTCTCTACCTCTTTACTTTACTCACAGGCAATGCAGTTGTCAATGGAGATTTCGAAGAAGGTCCATGGATGTACAATAACGAGTCACTCGGAGTACTCCTTCCAACAAACCTCGACGAAGACACCTCGTCACTCCCCGGATGGATAGTTGAATCAAACCGAGCTGTCCGCTACATCGATTCCTACCATTACTTTGTCCCAGGTGGCAAACGAGCCATCGAGTTGCTATCCGGTAAGGAAGGTATCATCTCTCAGATGGTTCAAACAAAGCCCAACAAACCATACAGATTGATATTCTCACTCGGCCACGCTGGTGATGCATGTAAACGCCCCCTGGCCGTCATGGTATTTGCTGGTGATCAGGCCCAAAGCATACATTACACCCCCAATTCAAATTCCACATTTCAGACTTCAGACGTGAATTTCACTGCCAAGGCAGTTAGGACACGTGTGGCCTTTTATAGCGTGTATTACAACACGCGGACAGATGACATGAGCTCGTTGTGTGGTCCGGTGCTGGATGATGTGAGAGTCGAGCAGTCAGGGGCGAGGGGTGTTGGAATTGAAAGATTGGGGCTAGTCTTGGCTCTGTGCTGCTATTTGTTTCTTATGGTATTGGTTTAGATTAAGAGGTTAGCAATGTGGCTAAGTTGTATTATTTGTTGATGTCTTGATGACAAGTTTATGGGAGTATAGGAAAGCCAAGCTCCCAGTCCCATATGTCAATGCTGTAGTTTGTTCTAAGGCTTGGTTCAAGTAACCAACCATTGACAGTTTCACTCTCTATTTCATTAGTTATGTTACAGCATTATCAGTGCATGTATCTTTGGTTTGGTCTCTTTTGTGACTTTGTTGTGCAGAAATGCACACATTGAAACCAGACCTACATATCTTGGGCTTTGTTTGGTTCAATTTTTGAGTTTCAGTTCCAGCTGAGTGATCCGGGTTGTTTCCGTCTAAAACAATGAAACTTATCCCAAAATTCATTAGTAAAATCTAGTACAACCCAACTCTAAAATAAAAGATTCACAAAAATGCAAAATGTATATTGAAACGACTATGCCTTTAAATACAAAGGTCTACTCTCCAACATCTTCATCTACTTAAAGTGTTCCAATCTAAGTATAATTTGGTATTGATTTTGATATTGAATTAAGTGTGATACGACTCATCAATACTCGACTAGTTTAAATTAAATATATTTTTACTTTTTAATATATATTTTCGGTAATAAGGTCAATATGAAAGACCACATTATACTGAACTCATAAACCCAATACTAAAATTAGCTTGTTACATTAACAATTCGGACTTGAATTCGATTATAAGTCAAAACAGATTAGATAAATCAAATACTCGACTTAACCGGTGTAAAATATAGGCAAGCTAGCTGGTTTAGGAAAAATTCTTTTTCGAGGGAAAATGAAAATACAAAAACTTGGGAAAGTCCAAGTTTTTGTAAAAGTCCTGCAAGGCTGCAATATTGTAAATTAATTGTGCGCTATTGTGGGTAAATTGTGAAATTTTGTATATTTATAAATTGTATATTATGGTATACTAATTATGCGGCTACATTTTTTTTTTTGAACTCTCAATACTTTCCGTAATATCATGAGAGTTTCGGGAAGTAAAAATACCTAAACTTCGATTGTGCGTTCATTTAATTGGATTTTGTTCAATTTGAACTGTACAAAAATCTATCTATATATTATTTAAAGTTGGTGGTCTATCTCAAACCACATTCATTCTCAAGGTTTAAAAGCTTTGTGGAATTAACACCATTTACATCTATTTTCCAAACCCACCATATTTATTCTATCAAGAACTATAAAGACATACATTACGAGTGGTAAGTTTTTGATTCATCTATTATTAGTCAATTATGTATATCTTTTTTGTTAAATTTCATATAACCTTATCTATAAAAATTATGAAAATGTTATGAACATATTATAAACGAGCAAAATTCGTCTACTCTAAAATATCGTTAAAAACTATATATTAGAATGCAAAATATGATCTTTCTAGTATTTTTGGGATTTTACAAAATTAAATTCCAAAATAAAATCACTAGATCACTTTCTAGTATATAAAATTGAATTAAATCATGTCGTATGGGTCGACGTGGAAGAAATCGCATGAATTAGACTACGTACGATCAAATTGGACCGCGTATGATGAGATTGGGCTAGGAGTAATGGACTAAGCCTACAAGTGATAAAAATGGCCAGAAGTATTGGACCGGATCACGTGCCTCCTACTTCCATGCTTCTATAAGCACCTCTTAACACTTATAAATAGAGTCATCCCCTCTTCATTTCACACACAATCACAAGCATCAAAGAGCACAAGCACTCCAAAGCTCTATTTCGATACAAAATTACACTATATACACGATTTTTTTTTAAAAAAAAACCAAAATTTCAACTCTTGAACTCAATAGAAAAAATTCGAAAAAGGAACACTATGTTATGACATTTCTGGAAAAAAAAAAACACATTTGTTTATGACCGTTGAATTTTGATATGTTTGGTTATATTATTGTCCAATTTAGGTACCCCGTGACACGTGACGACTTATTACGCGATACGTGTCACATCGCAAAATACATAAATAAGTTGGACCTAAATTTGAATACGATAATATTTTATTAATTTCAAAAATATCTTAAGTTTTAGGAAGATTGTAAAATTACCCATGCATGAAAATATATTTCAAATTTAAAGAAACAAAAATCGTTATGAAAGAAGCAACTTGAGCTTCTTCCATAACTGACTTGAATGTAAGTAGAGCTTTTGGAGTTGTGGTGCATCACAGTTTGCGGTGGATGGGGATGAATCATAGGTTGATCCATCCTCAAACTCAATGATGGAGTTAATGTTATGGAAGCGACCCAAGCAAGATTCCATGTCATAAAGTTGCCAATATGTTTCTTTTTATTTTATTTTATTTTATTTTATTTTAATCTCATATTAATAAAATGATATATTATAAAAGTTATTTTAACAAAATAAAAAGGGTTAATTAGGAATTATTGAAAACAATGTGGTTCCATTCAAATTGTTTGAATTTATTTTATTTGTAATTTCACGCATTACAATCTCAAATTTGCAAAGTGACCTGTTATTCTTAATTAAGCTGCCATGTGTTACATATATACCTTTTTTTTGATAAAATATCAACTTAAGATACCAAACTCAAATGGTCATAAACAAATGAACTTTCGGATATGTCACAATTACCTTTTTTAGATTTTTGTCGAACTCAATATGAAGGGTAAAATAGTACTAACCAGTGGTAAAAAAATACTAACACGGTGGCCAACTAAGAAATCTTCCGCCGAGGGCAAGGTGTGTGGGACATGATATGTTCGTATAGTGAAGTTAACATATCATGCATAGAGCAGCTCATGAATAATTACACTAGTTAAAAGAATCGATCATCGATCGACAAGGGGACGGGCGTTACAAACTATATCAAGTTGAGCCAACTTGAAACCAATAACGAGGGGAGGTAGACGGTTGGTCTGAAGCAAGGTGCAACATGGACGTCGAAGATTAAAAGGGGATGAATGTAACTCCTGAATTTTAAATTTCGAAGAGCTTAAAAGTTAAAGTGTCTGAGAATGACACTCATATCAACAAGGCGTGTGCACCTGTTTTTCAAGGATTCCTTCACAAGAACTTCATAGTTAACGTGTTTTCTAAAGCAATCTTACGGTTGGTGACCAACTTAAAAATCTCCCGGTGCATACACGAGTGAAGATAAAGTGCATGGAAAAGGATATGTGTTGATATAGTAGGACATAAATATTACTCGTGAATCATACCGGCTCAAAGGGTCAAGCCTCGACCCACAAGGGAACATAGCTTTAAACATTTTGAAAAAAGATGTACTCCCTCCGTGTCAAGTTCATCACCCCGCATGATTGGGCACAAGTATTAAGAGTAAAGTGAATAAAGTAGAAAAATGATGATAGAATAGGAAAATTGTAGATAAAGTAGGAAAAGAATGAATAAAGCATGTCAAATAGTGACTAAATTAAGAGAGATGGTGTATAAAGTTAGAGAGAGGTTTTTTATTTAAGTGATGAGAAGATGAAGTTGGGAATGACCAAAATGGAATACGTGAACATGAAGTTGGGATGGAAGGAGTATTAATTAATTATTAATCACGGGGTAGAGGACGTGATATCTCAAAGGGTCGAGCCCTGACCACAAGGGAACGAAGCTTTATACGTTTTTGTTAGTTACTAACCATCGAGTAGAGGGCACGATATAAATTATCAAACATGTTTGGCCCTGTACGGGTTCGGGCTGGATTCTACCCATTTAAGAGCATATCAGCCATGGTGGATCATTTACATTTTAAATATTCACGAAAGCTTTGAGTCGAAGACCACCGTGTTTATACGTAAGTTTGGCTATGTTATTTTTTTTTAAATCAATTTATCTTGTTCTTACCTTTATGTTTATATTTACAAGTAAACTAGGGCATGGATAAAATAGTACCGTCGCATTCTACTATTTTTAGTACAACGATCTAAACAATTTGTAACGCCCCAGATCCTAGTCCGGACGTCAAGGACTATGTCAACCTCCAAAACTCAATACATATCATTAAAATAT
>JAYMSP010000647.1:0-44768 GCA_036897095.1 Plantago elongata | reverse complement strand
GGATTGGAGCCCGCCTCCTCGTAATTGGGTGTGTTTCTTCAACCTCAACCTCATATCTTTACTTTTTCCTATCCAATCATCATCAAGCGCCATCGTGGAGTTGTCGTCATCATCTGATTCGTCGGCCTCCTTTTCTGAAGATGCGAGCGAGATGTCATCATTGTCGTCGTCAGTGAAATCGGAAATCTAATCGAATTGGGGCTTTATGCTACGGAAATGGAGGAAAATTAGTCTCTTAAATAGGCTGTAAAGAGTTGCAAAAATGGCGAAAAACAGAGCACCCCATTTCCAGAAGGTGTACAATTGGGGCACTTTGCTGACAACGGAAAATGGTTGGAAACGGGAAGCTAGAGATGGGTTTTCCAGGACTTTCAAACATGCTGTTTGGCCAAATGCAAAATCTGAAATTCAAACAGGGATAAAAATGACTTTTTCGGACTTAAGTTTGCTGAAAGTCAAATTCGTGAACCTGGATGTAATTGATTTTTATCGACTAGGACTAATATGTAATTGTTGATCTGGGTGGTAGTTATTTGCAACTTTTAAATGTAACATGAAGTGTAATTTGACCTAAAGTTTAATTATTATTTTCGATTAAAATCAATTATAACTTTATTTATTTTAATCTATTCCGAAAGACTTCCCGCTTTGTCCTAGTTTTAGTCCCTAATACTACGTCGTTACACGAGCAAGGCGTTGAAGCGACCCACAAAAAGACACAAGAAATGGAGATGGAAATGACTTCTTCTCTGACTGCAATGCATCGAAAAAGCCATAGCTTCGCCGCGCTGTGGGACCCACCCCACCATGCTTGTTCATCACAGGTGTCAACTCCAAGTTTTGCATGCCATACAATGCCGTCTTCATCTCTGCTTGCTGATGCAAACTATGTGACTAAACAACCAACCAAGAAAGAACTTCCATAAAAACTCCTCAAAACCATAACAAGACACCAAAGTTTGAAACTTTTAGCCATGGCTTTTTCTGGGCTTGCTTTCTTTTCTGTGATTTTGGTCCTCCTTGTGGTGCCACACGAAGCTGTAGCTTTTCGGAGGTGGCAGCCGTGGGAGTGGGACCCAGTTATCATTCAGCCGACTGAGAAACCTGAAGCGGCGGAGGAGTCCACTAGATGGGCGGTGCTGGTGGCTGGTTCAAGTGGCTTTGGGAACTATCGCCATCAGGTATTCTTGGATTCCTTCGATTTTTGGTTTTTTCTTCAAGTCATTTTCAATTTCAAATGAAACATTCGAGTACAAGTTGGAGTACTTATTACTGTTGGTTTATGTTCAATTAAGTAGCTAAACTATACAAAGTTGCAGTTTTCTTCAACAAACTAGCTATATGTGCGATTGTTTAGAGATGTGTTGTTATATACGATTTCGCCGGGAAATGTAAATTTTCGAAGTACAAAATTGTTATTGTGAGGAAGATGATGAGTTACAACTGATTGATTTTCGGCTCTTTTTGCCCACAGATTGAGAATTTGGTATACAAAGACCTAAGCCTGATCGTCGATTTGGGGATGTAAAAAACATATGTTTGGGTGCTATTTTTTGCTGGGGACAATAAATTTAGTATTATGTTTAAGGACTTATATGATTTGTGAAAAATAGCATATGTTTGGGTGCTTTCTGATGTTGCACATTTCTATGAGGGTTTTCTTATAATTACTTACAATTGATAATGCTTGTAAGTACATGGTTGTGTGTAGTTATATTAATAACATGGTAAGTGTCTTTAGTTGATGATTTTCTGAACTTGCCAGCTCAGCTAGGTCCGCCTCCGTGTCGTCGGTTTGGTTTTGAACCTTTGCATTGATAGTTGTAGTGTCCGATGGAAAGAAAGCTGGCATGTGTGATTGTTCAGTAGGCAGAATAGCAACTTAGGTATGTGAGTGTGAATAAGTGTTGAGGTGTAGGACAGTAGGAGTATGTATCTCCATCTATTTAGGCAGTGCTTTGAGAATGTAAACATAACATTATAACAATGAAATAACAGAAAGTTGGATCAAAATGGGGTTAAAGAGCCATGTCCCATAGTGAATGAATATTGACATATAAAATTGGTTTGTAGAATATGGCATGATATGGAACTTAAGTTGTATGTTATGATATGCTCTCATTTTCTATTTACTTCATACCTTGGCTTCTTTCAATCGTGGAAATATGTTGGATATATCATGCCTATAATTTATCATGATTGTAAGTACCTTTGTAATATGATGCTATTCTTACTTTTATGTTGTGTTGACCTTTTGATGCAGGCTGATGTTTGTCATGCTTATCAGATACTGAAAAAGGGAGGGTTGAAAGATGAGAATATCGTAGTTTTCATGTACGATGATATTGCAGAGAATGATCTCAATCCAAGAAAAGGAGTAATTATCAATCGTCCAGACGGCGAGAATGTTTATGCTGGAGTACCTAAGGTTGCCACTCTTACTCCTATAGCTACATATGATTAAAATTGTCGTATGATGTTGCTACTGAAATTGTCTAGACTCTGGAGGAACCTTGTTGATAAGGATGGTGGTTGACTGGTTCCCTACTAATTCTGTAGATATGGAAACTATAGGAGTACTAATCTGAAGTACAGGTCATAAGTTCTGATAACAAGAGCACGTATTGCATGTTATGAACTACAGGGAGATTTATAGGGATTAACAGCTGCTTAGATGCAATTCCTGGAGCAGTTCATAGTTCATAAAATTCAGAAACTAAAGAAGTCTGACTTGTTGGATTGTGATCATTATCTTTCTAAATTGTTGGATTAACATCTGCTTAGATGCTGGCTTGTATATGTTTCTAAATTTCACCATATTGACTCCTAATTTCTCTAGGATTACACTGGCAAACAAGTAACTGTAGACAATCTCAAAGCTGTGATATTGGGTGATAAAAACGGGGTAAAAGGAGGAAGCGGGAAAGTGGTGAATAGCAAACCTAATGACAGGATATTTTTGTACTACTCTGATCATGGTGGACCAGGAGTCCTTGGTGAGTAGGTTTTTCGAGAAGTTTGTACCATGTACAAACTTTTTGTCTCAATGGTTTCTTTCTCGTTCAAGGATACTTCCTTCTACTTTGGTCTGAGTATTTAATCCTCATCCAGGAATGCCAAATATGCCATACTTATATGGGAAGGACTTAATTGATATACTGAAAAAGAAACATGAAGCCGGCACATACAGTGAAATGGTAAGTGCATACTTTGTGATTGTGATTGTCGATCAGTTTATTGGTACATCTCCTACCTTATATGCTAAATGGGATTTTACAGGTTTTATACATAGAGGCATGTGAAAGTGGAAGTGTATTTGAAGGAATGATGCCTGATAATCTCAGCATCTATGTTTCGACTGCATCGAATGCAGTGGAGAGCAGCTGGGGTACATACTGTCCGGGGATGGATCCTGCTCCTCCTGCAGAGTACATAACATGTTTGGGTGATCTCTACAGTGTTGCTTGGATGGAAGACAGGTACATTATTTTAGTTCTAATTCTTGCACTTAACCTTCAGTTTATGTTCCCATGATCAAACTCGCAACCATACGAATTTTAATCACATTCCCAGTTTGTCTCGAGGACTTTGTTGAATTAGTATATTCTACTGAAGTTATTTTGTATCCCTCCACATGTAAGCTTAAACTTGCTATCTTTTTTATCAGTGAAAGCCATAACCTCAGAAAAGAGACACTGGAGCAGCAGTATCAGCAGGTGATATTTTCTGCGTCAGTTTACCTTGATATTCCCACCTTATGTCGTGAATGTGACATTCAACCTTTTCTTTCCAGGTTAAGACAAGAACATCTAACTATAACACCTACACTTCCGGATCCCATGTCATGGAATATGGAAACACGAGCATTAAAGCGGAAAAAGTTTACTTATACCAGGGATTTGATCCCTCATCGGAGAACCTTCCTCCAAACAGAATCAACTCCCTGGATTTTATGGAGGTTGTGAACCAGAGGGATGCAGATCTTCTCTTTCTATGGAAGAGGGTAAGCATATTCATAGTTTTTTTTTCTTTTCCTGTCATATGCTTACTATGATCTCGAAAATAGAGAAACAGTTATTAGTTTTTTTCAATATCCTTCAGTATGAAAAAATGGGGGACGGTACAGAGAAGACAGATTTGCTCCAGCACATTACAGAAACGATGCTTCATAGAGAACGTATGGATTTCAACATTAACATGATTGGTGCCATTTTATTTGGACCGGAAAATGGACCGTCTTTATTGAAGACCGTGAGGGAGCAAGGTTTGCCTCTTGCAGATGACTGGGACTGCCTGAAATCGATGGTAAATTGTTTTAGACTGTCCACGGATGCTATCATTTCCCATACCACTTTTGTTTAACCAAGAAATTTTTCTGGGTGCCAGGTCCGTTTATTCGAGGCACATTGTGGCTTACTGACTCAATATGGGATGAAACATATGCGAGCATTTGCAAACATATGCAACAATGGTGTATCACCCTTGCGAATGGAAGAAGCTTGTATGGCCACTTGCAATGACCAAAGCCTGGCAAATTGGCGACCTTCTAATGGAGTTTACAGTGCATAGAAGGTGCTCACCTAGGTTAATATACAAAGTGTTGTCTGATCGTCATTTGTAAATTGTATGCTTCACTTCGTATACATACCATGGTAGCATCTTAATTACTCTTTCATTGTTTTGACATGTTATGTGTGTGAATTGTGATTCATCATACTCTAGACGCTATATAATATATAGCATCATATTTCAAATACGGAGACGAGGTCAAACGCAGGTAGAAACTAGTTCTCTTTATAAAATGGATTCATCATCGAATATGAAATCCTTATCAAGGAATTACAATTTGTCGTAACATGTTAAATATCAATCAAAATGGCTAACATCTGCACAAGCAAATGCCCTTAATGCAATTCATGGTTTGCAGTACTTCACGCAATCCTTGTTGCGGGGAATATGGCTTGTATCTCCATGAACTAGTGGATATTGTTACTAGGATTGTAAAGAAAGAAGATAGCTTCGTTGATTGCCATTTCGTGTTGTTGAGTATAAATTGTATATGTGTAAAGGAAAATGAAATTGTTATAATAATTGATGTATTTTATTACTTTTATACACTTGGAAAGATTATGGGAGCATTAATATAAAGAGATTAAAACATTTTTTCATAAAGTTTGATATAATGAGATTACAACATTAATATAATGAGATTATTTATTGAAATTTTAGTAATTGTAATAATGAAAGTTTAAGTGACTATTTGAATATAATTAAATGGGAAAACTTAAAATGTAAAGAAACCCAAACAGTTCGATGCATGTAACCATTTTATACAAAACTATACTTAAAGAAGAAAATACAAAATTTACTTAAAAAGGAAAATAGATGAATTGTATGTAATATTGGGATCCAAATATTCTAAATGGAAGGCATGTTAAGCGCATGGGCCAGATTTTTTCTTCCCTCCGTGGTTAATTATAATTAATCTAATAATAATAAATAATGATTTTAATCTCCAAATTGATAATTGTAAAATATGATGCATAGAGAATCGAATAATGATCAGTTCCAAAGTATAATACAAAATCACAATTAAAAATAAATATTATGAGTATTCATTATTCACACATTAAGCGTTTTAACTAATTTGTACAATTATAATTATATAGGAGGTATAACTAATTTGTACAATTATAATTCGTTCTCAAATTGAATATTTTGGAGCTATAGAAGATTTTGCTCCGACTTTCTCAGAATAACTGCTGCCGCCGCAATCTACCAAGCTACGCTACTCCGGCAACTCCATCCCTACTGTCCAGGGCAATGCTCCTTGTCTCCCCATCCCTACTGGCTCGAACCCCCATAAGGGCTCGAGAAGATCAGACGGATTCGCTGCCTATGACAATTGACCTAGACATGTCAAACTCCGAGAACTTGGACCACCAACCGACCACGGTGAGGGAAACCTTCGCCTCCAAGTTGTATAGAGGAGGACCAAAACCACAGGATGTGGAAATTGACAAAACCCGAACAGAGAAAGAAAGTAAGAGAATTATGATTCTGCCTAAGACCTCAGATAACGTTCAAACGAATTGTACTTGACAAAGATTTCCATGAAGATTTAACTGAGCATTGGAAAGATTCCATTATCATAAAACTTTTGGGACGACCGTGGTTTTTCCCGGCGATGGTGGCCAAACTGGATGCCCTATGGGGTCTCCGTGGCACAGGCGAGATGATAGACCTGGGCCACAATTGTTTCTGCCTCAAGGGAATTTCTGAGGAGAAACGAGATCTGATACTAACCGGATGCCCTTGGTAGAGCATCTTATGTACCCTTTCATCATTGTGATTATGTATATGGACATATTATATGTGTGGTAAATTAAACTCGTGTACGCTATTTAGCTTTGTATTTCATATATATATATATGTAGACGAGGTCCAATGTAGGTCGAAACTAGTTCTTTTTATAAAATGAATACGTTATTGGATTTAAAATCTTTTTAATGAAACATTACAAAACCTCGTACAATGTAGTTATATATGAAATTAATGTTGCGCCTAATCAACATCCACACAAGCACATGCCGTCAGCGCAGTATATGCTCTGGCAAGATGGTTTGCAGTACTTGACGCAATCTTTATCGGTCGTGCAAGCCGGCTTGAGTTCTTCTACAAAGGTTTCAGTGTTAGACTTACTGGAAATGTGGCTTGTTTCACCACAAACTAGCGGATATTGTATACCTGCAATATATTTTAAAGATGAATCAGTCTTGTTGTAATATTGCAATAGGAGGAATTAGAATGGTTGATGTTTTGTGACTAACCAAATGCAATGAGCAAAAATGCGAACAAGAAGAAGAAAGCCTTGTTGATTGCCATTTCGTATGACTATATTGTATATATGTAGGGAAAGTGAAATTGTTGTGATGTCTGTTGTATGAATAGTTGGTTATTTATAGGAAATTATGGGTTATTGGTGGATAAATATGTGATTGTAACAGTCAATATATTTTATTACTTTTCTATATTTGAATAATGAATCTTGAATGTTGATCCCCTATTGAAATTGTAGGAGTTGCAATAATGATTATTTAACAGATTAGTTTCTCCTTTTTTTTAATTCTGATCCACTCCAATAAAAATGAAGGAATGCACATTAACTGATGCATGTATATGTAAACATAAAAAATCATATTTCAAAAATCAAAATAGGTGAACTATAGAATGTAATATTGGGATCCAAAAATCTTCTAAAATGAATGGAATACATGTATTTATAAAACCTTTCTCAATTCTTGAGAAGAATCTACAGGTGTAGGATATGATTAGTTTCCCTACTAATAATGTATTTGTTATGCCTCTGTTTAAAACTGGTTCATTTGTTAATTTTTTTCTTTTTTTCAGAATAACTAGTTCATCGGTTCGATGAGTATATTTATAAAATAAATATGTAACGCGAACAATTTGTTGGTTATTATTCTCATAAGTTTGTCATCCAAATTGAATATAAAAATAAGAATTCGTAGTTGATTTATTTTTTAATTATTATTTAACTAATGAACTAATTAATCTACTAGTCAATTTACTAAAATACTTTCATACAAATCAACTAGTTTGTCAATATCATATACACAATATTAGCTATTGGTAGTTTTTTTATTATTTTCGAGTTTTTATACATACTTAGGTTGGATGATTGATCGTCCAAAATTAACATAGCCAATGTAATTTCAACTTTTGTGAGTTTATGGATACATAAAAGCTATTGACTGCTAATTCTTTTCTTACTTGGTAATTTCTTATGACCAATTATATAAGGAAATAAGTCTGATGGTTTCCTGTCAAAGAAATCCATATATTACTATTGTCAAAGTAAATGACGGTTCCTTTCAGAGATTCTGACCTTCAGAGGTATTCCACTGGGGACATTCAAATCTTACTATTGTCAAGCAAAAGAAGATTTCTGAAGATCCCAATCATAAAAGCTCCAGGCCTTAGAAGAGTGAAACATAATATAACTTTTCACTTACAAATTAAGAAACCGATCATAAAAATTTCGACCTTATTTGATAAAGAAACTCCATGATCCAACATCCACGTGTCATGATTTAATTGGGCTGACGTCCAGTATTATGATTTGATCTACTTACATGTCTCTTGGACATCTCCTATAAATACGAGGCCATCTCCCTCATTTTAAGGTATATATTCACATATGATATTTCTTTCTTTACAAATTTAAATTAAGAAGCTTAAACTTGACTCGATCAACCTCTTCAATACGTTAAATTTCAAGTCCTATTTGTCCTTACCTTTCATTTTAGGTTCTTCTGGAAGGTTATCTAATGAAGTTTACTAAGGCTATTCTCTAGAAACGAACACTTCTAACTATTTTGAATTTAAGCATTATTCATATAATAACATCAGACGCATTCAAGTTTAAAAGTCTTAAAATAAACGAAGAGAAATTATACAGGTCATGAAATGAGCTTTCATAATTCATAGTTTCAATGCGCTTGACAAGTGATTTACCCACTAGACCAATTTATCGTGATTTCCCTCCTTGAATTAGTACATGTCGACCTCCTTCAATTACATAAAATTAGCACAAGCCCTCACAAAGTTCAACGACACTCTCTCAACATGATCGCTTTATTTTCAACTAAAATTTATTAAACTAAATTGAATTTAACTAAATTATATTAAAATAAAATATAAATTATAACTAAATCGAACTAAACTGAACTGTATTTTGAATCGAACTGAAGTGATTTTAAGTAATAAATAATACAACCCAAACCCTTGAAATAGATTTTAAATATACATACTGGTTTAATGCACTTGCTTATGCTATCCAATAACATTATTGACGGACTTTTCAACTCGAATGAGTTTTGTACCATAGAGTTGAATGATAATTGATACCCCTCAATTGTCATAAATTTCTCTAAACCTCCCTAAAATTGCCGATTCAGGCTTTTGTAATGAACTTGCTCATAATGCCTAGTACCGTTATTGATGGAGTTTATTTTTCATCCACTACATAAAACAAATAGTCTAGAAGTACAATGTCAGACCATTTTTAGGGCCGGTTAATCTATATGATACTCTCATTGAATAAGCACGATTATTTGTTTATTGAGAAACTCTCGTATAGTTCAAAATTATTAAGAATCTCGTACGAAACGATTCATCCGTATAATTAATTATACAATAATAATAAATCTAGTTGGGCACTTTTACAGAAAACGTAACAACTCCTGAAGTCGTCCTTTCTCTTTTCCTTCTTCGACGATCGTGCCTTTTCCGCTCTGCCCAAAGCGGCGCCTCCAAATGAGCCACCGATTCCGTCAAGAGCCAACCGGCGTGACACCTCGCTATAGCTTATCTATAACGTAACTCGTCCTCTTTTTTCTTTCCCTTCTTCTGCGTACTGCTTTCTCGTTCAGAAGCGGTGCTTCCAACTCAGCCACCGATTTCGGCAAAAATCATCCGGTGCACCACCTCGAGATGACTTATTTTCAACCCTCGTTGCCCAAGCATAGGGCATTCTTCTCTTCCTTCACACCCCTAAATTGTTTCCAGTGGTTTACGATTATTTTTTATTAGAAATTCGCTACCGCAACTTGCCGGAGATACCAATACCCGCTTCCGGCCCTAATTTTTCCAACACCAGCTTCAGCCTTCTCTACAGGTAATCGTTATGTCAATGAATTGGTTTTGTTCATTTCAGATTGCGTTTCTATTGAATGCCCGCTTATGTATTGTTGCTCGTGATTTATGTTTTTTAGTTATAGAATCAAAATTGTTTGCGTATGTTGGCTGAGACTTGGGTTGCTTGTTTTATTTATTTTTTTATATTTGGTTTAGTGGGCATTTGATGTCGTAAGAAGAACTATTGCCGCTCGCCCAATTGCATAGCTACTTCATAGATTGTTAATTTCTTCGCTGCCACTGTTATTGCTTATTATGGTTATATTTTTAACTATTAATTGATTCATTTATAACCACATTTTCACTAAATTTCATCTCAAAAGTGCGAACGAATATATCTTCAGGTGGAAATTTGTAGAAACAGGTTTGCCATTAAGGAGGGATATGTTGTGAAACTCAAACACTTTACAGGGCAGTCTATTGTTGATGTTGTTGCTGATCATTGGACCTTAACTTGCGCTTTAATTCATACTAATAAATATCGAGGGTGAAGATTTTAGAGTTCATATTAATTGTCAAGTATGTAAATACATTTGTGTAAGAGGGATTCATACTGGAAAAACATGCAAAAGGGCATGAATTGTTGAAGCAAATGTATGCTGTAGAAGGAAATGGTCACTCTTAGTTGAGAGATTTAAACTTGTTACTTCGTTTTCGTGGACACTAGTATTTTAATTGAGTTTTTCATATAGAGCAAGAAGTGTTGTATAAATTTGAGTGAGGGGCAAAAAAGTATACATGACGTTTGTATTTGCTTGATGTTAGTTTGAGATGCTATGTCTACTGCGTAGTTCCATTTTTATTATGTTCTCTTTTGTCAAATGAGTTTTTCATTTGTCATTTGATGGTTTTCAAAAGTCTGCATTATTAACCCACATCGTTATTGAATGGTGGCTTCTGAAATGGTGATGAGGTTGAATATTATGTTATTTTTCTTTATGTAGTCTTTTAGATGATTTGATGTGTCGATTTAGTTTATGTGTGGGGATTGTATTTTGGTGTTGATCATGTGCATCAAACTCTGGAGTTTAGGACTTTAGGTTTCCTGTCCTTGTAGGCCTGGTGATGCATATGCTAATAAAACTATGGAGTTCCGATTGCTTGTGTTCGTTAGAATGGTCGAAGACAAATCACTAGAGATTGAAGTTGAGTTTCATTCGGCAGATGAGATCTTGTTGGAGTCAGTAGAAAGAGCATGTCCACTCACAAATCAGAACTCAGTTCTTGAGTTTATATCAGTTGGAGTTCTATATGATGTTATCACCTTAAAACCACCCATCATGATAAGCACTAGAGCGAATGGTAGTAGTTTCTTCAAATTATGTAAAACTTGCTATAATATTGGTGGGCCAAAACACGACACCGAGTTTTAGCTTCAATTCTAGTATACAATAATACACAATTTGTAGATATACAAAAATTCACAATTTATATACAACATCACACAATTAATATACAATATTGCAGGACTTTCAAAAACTTACAAAAACTTGGACCTTCATAAGTTTTTATATTATTTTAATTTATTTATTTATTTATTTTGGTGTGAAGAACAACCCCCCCCCCCCTCAATGACACGGGGATTAAGAGGGTTATTCACTTGGCTACTGCCACCTGTCTTTACTTTTTTTTTGGTATTTTTAGTTTTGTCTAATTTCAAATGCGAATAACTCGAAAAATATAAATGTAAAAAAAATAAAAATTACCAATGAATTTGTATATTCGAGATCTACAAATAGATATTAGTTTTGACTATGTCTGGTTCATCCCATCTCGAACTCATTTTTCTCTCTTAATTAAATTGAAATTGTAAAACGATTTATGAAATATAATTTTATCAATTTTAAATTCTAATCACTCTTATATTATGTTAAATATATTTTTAGAAAAATAAAAAAATTAATTTTATGACGGCAATATGATGCGACATCAATGTGGTAAAATCTCGTCACTAAACTCGTCACCACATGATGACGCGTCATGGGCTCGTCACCAATGTGGGTGGTCTTACGAGCTGGTGCTGAGTATTTGTCATGTCAACCTTGTCTAAATAGCTCATGTAAGGGAAATTTTATTTTAGGTACACTAGAGTGAAACACTGCCACTTTAGGTGCATTAAAGTGAGAGTGATCAATTTGGGTACACTACTACAACCACCAGCCTAATTGAGGAATCTGATCGAATTGATGACGCGGACACCGGATGTGCGATTTTCCCTCAAAATTTATATTCGACCCGTATTTAAATCGTATTTTTGTATTTAAAATTTAAATACGGGATACGTGTCGCGTCCACGTTAATTCTCGGTATAAATTGTGTATTATAATTATAAAATAATTCAAAATTATGAAAATATTTTAAAACTTATAAAAATTCAGTTTATAATTTAAAAAATTACATTTTTTTACAAACAATAAAAAAGATTAAAATCGCATTAGCTAATTTATGGGTATAAATTGTTTAGTAAAATTCAAAAACATTTTAAAAAATATAAACAAATTATTTTACATTTTATTACAAATAAAATTAATTAAAAAAATTCAAAAAATTAAGAACACAATTCGCTACAGTAAACCTTCATTCAGGTATTTGGATTTTGTATGTGTTTCGTCTCTTTTTATTGTGGAAAATTACATTTTTTTTAATTTATTTTTATTTTATTTTATTCATTTACTTTATATGTAATAAAATGTAAAATATTTTTTTTCATATTCTTAAAAATATTTTTCAACATCATTTTTAATTATATTAAATATTTTATACACAAAAGTTACAAGAGAGTGACACGTGTCCCGAATTTCAATTTGAATTTAAAAAATTCGAGTCAAATATGAGTCAACTGTTAGAATATAAGAGCTCTGTAGCTAATGCGATTTTAATTTTATTTTATTTTTATAAAAAAATGTAAAATGAGTTTTTATAACTTTAGAATATTTTTCGTAATTTTTTAAATTATTTCATAATTATTATACACAATTTATACCGAGAATTAATGTGGACGCGACACATGTCCCGTATTTAAATTTTAAAATACAAAAATACTAGTTAAGTACGGGTCAAATATAAATTTGAAGGGAAAATTGCACGTTTGACGGCCACGTTATTAATTTGATCAGAAAATCAATCGAAGTTATATTAATGCATCCAAATTGATCACTCTTACTTTAATGTATCTAAATTGATAGTGTATCACTGTCATGTACCTAGAATAAAATTGTACCCATGTGGTGAAGTGGTCGGCATCAACTTTCGGCATAATGAATCAGAATGCAGGCGGGGCTAAAAAAATCTCCGTCACGTCGCAATTTAGAGGACGTCTAATTTGTGTGCCTCAGAAATTTGATTCCCGTCATCATCATTAGCTTCATTTCTCTTCAAATCCAAAAGTTGGTCTAAAACCACTCACTTCAGATTCTCTCTATCATTTGGGCAATTTGTCGCAACGAAATAAAAAGGACTTTCAAATTATTAACCAGCTTTAAATTTGTGTGTGAGAGTAAACTTTAATCTGAGGGATTATAATATGTACCAAACCTAGTAAAAGAGAAATTATTTGCCTCAAGTGTCACGATCAGTTTTACCGAAATGTCAGGTACTAACGCTGAAATGAAATGTCTAGTACTGGTACTTAAATATTAAATATAAGTACTAAAATGCCAGGTATTAATATTTAAATATCGGGTATGAATACTAAAATGTATGGTACTGATACTTACATATTGAGTATGGATACTAAAATGTCATGTACTGGTACTTAAATATCAGGTATGGATACTAAAATGTCGTGTGCTAGTACTTAAATGTGTGATACGGGCATGTATAGAAAATTGCCGGGTACTAGTAATTAAATGTCGGATACGTATATTATAATGTCGGGTACGTACGTCTTTCTCGGATACAATCTTGCTTAATTAATTTATATTATCACATTTCAATTTGTAAATATTCCCGTTTAAAAGCCACATAAATGAATTTACACATCCAGACTACCAACAAAGGTTATTGTTGAGTATCTTAATCAATTTATACATTTGATTATTTTTAGTTGATACTATTAGTTAGACCTTATTAAGACTTGATCAAGAATTTGTTCAACACCTTGAGATGTACTATTATATTTGGCCCAGAGAGAAACCAATCAAATGTTCATCTCGAAAAAGAGAAACCCATTCTATTTATTCCTGCCCCATCAGAGCGCCACAGTCAATTCTCTGAAACCCTCCACCATCGCCAATGATTTGAAGCCGGTCGAATTGAAAGGCCTCCTTCTCCTCCAGCTCCCCACCACTGTTGCCCTCTCCACCATTGTCAACATCGCCTCGCGAACCAAGCTCATCTTCGTTGTCACCGTACCAACTTCCCCATTTTTAAGTTTTTGTGAATTTGATAGAATTGATACTGTATCTAATTGTTTTCGACTCTTCGTATTCATTTTTCGAGTTTTAAAAAACTCACCGAAAGGATCAAAAGAAAGAAAGAACGCATATGTCTTTGTTTCTTGGTTGGATGGGTTGAGGGTGTTTTAGAATTGAGAGAGGTTATAAATAAAAGAAAGAAGTAGAATGATGAAGGATTCAGGGGCTGATTGGAGTAGCATTCAAATGCCCATTTAGATGCTAGTTGGGAATTTTGTGTTTGTTATGACATTTAAATATCGAAGATAGAAATGGCTCTACAGTATCAACATTTTTCTCTAACTATATAACAAATCTATAATAACTTATCCAATTACAATTCTATACCAAACATAATTTTAACAATCCCACTAAAATTTCAATTACTATTTAAACATTTAAATTGAGATATTTAAATCGCATGACAATCAGCCCTTCAATATTTGGGGTGACCACATTCATATTTTGGAATGTAGTAAATCACGTGCCAAAGTTATGGGGTTATATTAGTAATTTCGTTGTAAAGTTGCACTGAATCGTTGCAACTTTTCTACTTTAATTGAATTAGTAAAAAGAGGGGTCCTACTGCACTGAATGATGGCTCATCCAATGGTAAATGAGCCAACTAGACAAGTGTCTGACTGCAGCCTGACTTAAATTCTTATCTAATTAAGGCTACAGTCTACTAATCAAATAATTAAACGACCTAATCTCGAATAAGCTAATTTAACAGCTGGGGTATTAATTATCTTAACGAGTGAGCTAAAATCTAATGGTAGTAGTATTTACTACTAGTACTTAAGAAGAACAGTTGGGAAAAAGAAGAGAGAAGGAAACTAAAAATGTACTGTAATTTAATCTAGTTTCATTCCAACTCCAGGATGGTAAATTTTGTACAAAGTTAAAGCAAGTCAAACTAAGTTCTGAAAACACCGTTTATCACTACCTTTTCAGCTAGCTTTTCAGTTCAATAAATTTTTTTAATAAAAAATTCATTTCGTGAATGCGTGCAATTTTAGATGAAGCTAATCAAATTAACTTGTTAAAAAAATTAAATATTTAATTATCAACTAATTATTTAATTATTAATTCCTTTTTAAACAACCAACTATCTTTTCGAGTTCTGCTAGACCCCCGGGTAGGAATGGACTACCAAGAGCCAATTAACATTTGGGAAACTTAAACGGTGGAAACCAACAAAACTACTCCAATTATCTAAACAAATGTCCTGTTCTACCTCTCTGTAATCATACTCAAATTTTAACCACGAATTCATATTAAACTATAATAGGAAAACGTTCAACTAAATTATGTAACAAGAACTTGTTAAATAAAGTTACAATATATAATTTGATATCGAACATTTTTTTAATCTCCAGTTTAAAATTGAATTGTAATTAAAATTAAAGTTAGTAGACCCGCAAAACGTGAAAATATTACATTTGTTCTGGACGAATTGTGTAACCGATTCGTCACCACCACTTATCAGCTGCAACAGAACCTCTGGTGACGGCGGCAATCTTCATCTGAATGCTCTCCAACTCTGACATCGGACACGGAATCTGGATCCCACCGGGATGATCAAACCCGTAAACCTTCTCAGCTTCCCTCAACAGCTCACTAAACAACGGGTGGTTAAAATGGATCACCGGCACCAGAACCCGACACGTGCTTCCTTCTTTCTCCTTGACGTAAACCGCCAGGTGCCCTTTCGGCGACTTCACCTCCGCCGGTTCTTCCCCGACCCGCAGATAAGACCGCGGTTTACTCGAACACAGTCCTTTAGCTCCGCGCTTTAACGAGCCGACCCATTTCTGGAACTTCGATACCGGGTTTGGTGAGGTGTGTTGTACTTGTAGGCGGCGGTAGGTGGCTAAGGAGCGACGGCGGATGAATCTCACGAGTTTCCGGCCGAGCCGAAAGCCTCTGATTGTTCGAAATTTCATTATTTTTACTTTATACTTTAATCTTTGTGTTTAAATGGTATGTGAGATGGTGAAGAAGAGGAAGGAGTAGGAGAAATGGGGTGTGGTTTAACTTGGGGTCAGGTCAGGTGATTAAATGGTTGGGATTGGGAGTAGAGTACACGTGTGATGGAGTCTTCTTACTTCCTCGTAAGGCAGAGAAGATTGAGCTGTAATGAGCTTGGTTTTGCGTGCAGATTTTTTAATGTTGTTTGTTGAGTGTATCAGAAATGGGCCCGATTGATTGCAGGCAGTTTGTTAGAGTTGAGCAGAGTGTGAGATCTGGAGATTGATGATGGATTCTTGGAGTTGAGCGAGAGAAATTTGGGTAGTTCGCAACTTCGCATAGAGTTGTTTACTTGCCACCTATTTATAAGCTCTGCCCTTGCTCTTGAGAAATGGGTCGGGTCAGGATATTAGAGGTCAAATTGTCCCTTCAGATTTTATTATTTCTTCATTCTAGGAAACATTAATGCGGTAAGTACATTAGAATGGGATGTTGTTATATTAGGTTACTAATGTGAGATAAATCAATTTAGGTACAATACTGCAACCACTTGTCTAATGAGAAAGTTCGATCGATTTTTTGATCAAATTAATGAAATGATTACCGGATGTGTAATTTTCCCTCCAAATTCGTATTTGATCTGTATTTAATTCGTATTTTTATATTTGAAATTTAAATACGGGACACGTATCGCATTCACGTTAATTCTCGGTATAAACTATGTATTATAATTATAAACTAATTAAAAATTTTGTGAAAAATTATTTATATTTTCCTTAATATAATCCTAAAACCAATCAATAACACAATTAAAAGCCATAACTTCTTTCTTATAACCTAAACCTACATAGCTAACAATACAAAAAGTAATAACATAGAGTTTACCTTACCTACTTTAAAAAATCTAATACGATATTATTTGTTCTAAAAACCCTGATACAATCCAGTTATTTTCAGAGAATGTACTTATGACTTATTCGAGGTGTACAACTCTGCAGGTAGAGCACTCCAATTTTAATTGATGGCATCCGAGAAAAGGAAACTTATGTTCTTGTATTTATACTTAGGCGTTGTTTTAACAAAACGACTCTTTTGATAAGAATATATAAGTGTTATTTTTTTTTAAATTAAATCATTGATTTAGTATGTATGATTGTAGAACTTTATAATATGATTAATTAATACTATGACGGGTACTGGCGAACCAGCCAAGTCACAGGTGGACTCATCTGAACTTAGTTTCATTTTAAACTAAATTCGGAAAACATAAATTTCATGAGCGAGAAATAAGAAATTAATTAGATGATGGAGATACAAGATTTGGGAAAATATGCGAATTTTGGGAGGTCAGCTTCGTGGCAATTTGACTTTAAATTTTAAAGGGTCAGAACTCAGAAACAATAAACAATTATACCAAAACTTTAATTTAGAATGTTATTAAACCGACAATGTCCTAAACTCTAGGGCATGTTATTAAGTTTAATATCCTTATTTTGTCGTCATGAATACGGTGCTTGTAATGTTTACTACTAGGAGATTATTAAGTTGTAATTGACAAATTATTAACTAAGTTGATTAGAATAATTATTGGGGGCTTAATAATGGAATTATTGAATCACGGGAGGTAGGAATCCTATATATTTACTCTTAAATATATTTTAAATGAGCATATATAGGACTGTGCAACGGATGAATAAGGATCAATCCGCATCCGTTTGACCGGATATCCGATCGAACGGATGGAAAAATAGTCCATCCGTTATCCAATCCATTTCGAGCGGATTGGATACGGATAAATCTGCTAGATAACGGATAAATCCAGCGGATATCCGTATCCAGTAAATTTAAAGGAAACAAAAAGAAAAAGAGAGAAAAAAAAGAAGAAGAAGGAGGATAAGATCCCCAAATCTTTTCTTCTTCCCCACGCCCACGCCTACTCCATTTCACTCTTCTTCTTCTGGTAATATGTGACCAGGGCCTTCGCAATTGACTGACGGATGGCGTAGATCTGCAAAGTGTGACCTCCTCCTTTTACGCGGATCCTCATGTCGACTCCAGCGAATCGGTGGCGACCGAGGAGGAGGATAGGCTCGAAGGCCTTGTAGCGGAGGATCTCGGGCTCGATGAGGATCGATCGGCGTGCCATTGATCTTTATCAGGCCTCGACCGCGCTTGCAGTGGGTGACTGCGACGACAGTCTTCTTGCAGCCGAAGCACTGGACTGATTTCGTTGGTGCCGCCATGGTTAGGTGGTTGTTTCTCTAGGTCCGGCTGTCTTGGTGTTTTTGTTGCTGACGGTGTGGATTCAAAAAGAGCTCAACAATCGACTACTGCTCCATGGTAAATAGTTAGGGTAAATTGTAAAATACCAATAATACCCCTGGTCTAATGCATATTCGCGAATATCCGGCGGATATATCCATTCAAAACGGATGAAGGAAAACCCCATCTGCGATCCGATCCGTTTTCGCGGATAACGGACCGGATTTGCGGATTCGGATAAAATGAGCAGCCCTAAGCACATATGTTATTTTTAAGGACACTTTATTTTTCTTCATAATTGTAGGAGATCTATTTTCAATAAAAACTACATGAAAAGTTTGTTGGGTCCCATTAATTACTTCTTTAAATTTTTTAAGGAGTGGTCAAATGAAGGGAGAGTCTTACACATTGTAAATTTGAAAGTGGGACAAAGTAATTTTAGGTAACCTGAAAATGTAACAAATTTATTGTTTTATCTACCTTTTATCTTAAATTTGGGATAAAACAACTAAATGTGACTCCTAAAACTAGTGCTCTTAGAGTACTATAGATATAGACCATCTAAATATATGATAAAAGTCATGGTTTAAAATGAAGAATTGATATGCCACATATAACAAAATATACGTTGGCTAATTCCCTCCAAAAATAAATGATTATTAATTCATTAATAATTTATTACACTTTCCTATATATATGGAATAAAGTTAATTATATATAAAATATATTATATATATATATGGTGAGCTATCTTGCACCACAATTAATTTGAAGTCCAAGAAATATTGTTGAATTAGAAAGAAGCCTCTTAAAATTTTATTCCAACACTTTCTTATTTGTATTCACAAATCATCGAATGTTGCTTTGATTTTTTTAATCCATTCACGTCATTATGAATGAATCAAAATGTATATGGTAATTTACTGTCATTCTTTTAGCTAGAGTTCAGTTAATTGTAACTTTCATCCTTAATCATATATATAATGCATTTACACCAAAATTTCATAAGCAGAGCATCACAACCATGGATTCTTATACTCCACCTCTTTTATTTTATTTTTTTCAATTTGCTTCTTATTTTCAATTATTAATATTTAATCAAATACAAAATGAAAAAATGTAAAATTTCTATAAATTTTCATATTTTTCGTCATATACAAATACAGACCACTCCTGAATATATATCAAACACTACAAACTTCACAATGTTTAAATTTAAAATAATAATATATGTCCCATAATATCTTAGGGGCTGATTGAGAAACGATTTGAATTGGAAAATGCTCATTCAAATAGCCTGTTTTGTACACAAACAGGCTATCTGAATGGTATTTTTCAATTCAAATCGCTTCCCAATCAGCCCATTAATGATAAAATAAGTAATTTTAGTGTAAATATAAGTTTTTAATAATGAATTGAATGAAGATTATTATGAATGAAATTTAAGCACAGCCACACCTAACTATATATAATATTCCGTTGAATTAGGTTGTGTTCTCTTCAACTGAAAATTATTTCAGTTTGGTTCAGTTCAGTTCAACTCGGCTTAATTATGATTTATACCTTACTCCAGTTCAATTCAATTCAGTTCAGTTTAGTCCAGTTCAATTCAGTTTAGTTCAATAAATCTCAATTGAAGAGAACACAATTTTAGTACTATATATTGAATATTGTGAGAAAATGATCTAGTTAAACTACTAAATTTTCTATATAATAAAAAAGACTATATTAGGCTAGTATTATAGGCAGTATATAACTAAAAATTGGGCGCGTGTAAAAGCTGTCAGCGCGGGCAGCGTTTTTATCTTTCCCTCTGTCAACTTGGACAAAAATAACACGCTTCTTCATTTCTTATTCTGATATTCTTCAGATGTCTATTTCTCTCTCATCATTAAATATCTAAGATCTATTTATCTCCACACAATCTTCATATTCAACCACCGTCTATATCATTCTACTACACAACTACTCTTCCAGTCGCCGCTAAGAAGGATGAATCCACCGATCAACTCGTCTCATCAAAATCTCACCGATATTCAACTCGCAATCGACTGCTGAGTGAAAATTACATAAAAAAATCTCATTTTAGTCTCTCTTTCTCTATTTACCTTGCTCGCGTAAGTCCGATTGAATTCATCGGTGGGTTCAGATGGCTTTTGTCAAAATTGATTAGAAATCACATTCATTGGACCGATTTAATTTGATTTGCTCTGATTACATGTTAAATGGAATGTATCCGAATTTTGCTGAAATTGTTTAGTACTGGTTAACAATGGTGGATTTGTACCTCAACTAATAAAGATGATTGACGTCATCAAGGAACTTGAGTGATGGATATTTTGTGTAAGTAATATAAAAAGTAAAATGTAAGAGTTATAATATAATTGGAGAAATTCATTTTAGCTCTGTATCACACAATTGTGACTAAGTCTCTTAAGAGACGTCAATGTTCACAATATTAGAGTTTTTTTATTATTAAAATAAGATCTTTTCATTAATATTGAAGATGTTTTAATTAATAATATGAGTTGTTTTATTGGTAACATGGGTCGTCTCTAGATAGAGACCGTCTCTTCTAAGACTTTGTACATAATTATAATTGAATTTTTTATTAGTCCAACATAATTTAAATTATTATTTATCTCTTACACAATCTACGATAAAATCTATAATGAATTTATCAATGAAAAGTGTGAAATCTGGACATCTTTTGGTAATAGGTACTAACTACATTCTTTAGTTTTGTAGCATATACAATAACTCTGATTCATAGCATTTCTAAATTGAAACGGAAGACATTATTATTAAGGATTTGGATTTGGCTGACTACATTCAAAGTTTAAAGTATGTTTGCGTGCACATAAATGGAGAACCTATTTTTATGTGGCATAAGCCGATCAAGTTGGTTCAACAAATATGTTCGATTAACTAGTGTCCATGGAATTATATGTTTTATTGGATGGGCAATGAAAAAAATTAAAGCTATACTTTAATGCAACTATTGAAGCGAATAAGAATGTTGCAGAACTAAGTGTTCATGAGAGAATTTAGGATTTGATAAAAATATTATTCGACTTTGACTTTCCAACATTGTCATGTAAATAAGTTTAATAATAGAGGAAAATTCGAAAAAGTAATTAATAAAAAAAAATAAGAATACAACATATTAACACGCGTAGCGTGTTACACTATCTCTAGTAATTAATAATTTTATTAAAAGTCAATATCGAAAGATGTAGTCTGGACGGAGGTGTATTACGATAACGGAAAGTACGGTTGGAACTTGTAAGCCCGTAACAAAGAAGGAAAAGTGGATAGAGGAGAAAGATGAACAGTTTGCAGAAACAGAATCTCATCTCATCTTTGTTGGTGGCTGTGAGAGTGCAGCACATTTAACCCGTGAATTGTGAAGTACTACTTCTACATTGTATAAAACGTGTCGTGTGCCTTTCTGATAAAGATTTTCCAGTAGCCGCAACCGCGTTTGCTGGCTTATCCCTACTGTTCACCAAGCTTTTTTATTCTTTTCGAATTATTTTCACGTTGTTCAAACATAATAACCGTAGCCCATAAATATCCCGTACCGTGCATTGTTACAACCCGATATCTATGCTAGTAACTTATTCATAGTCTTTTTTACAAATATACGTGATATTAGATTTTTTACTAATTCATATTAATTTACTATATTATTTTTTATTTTCTTTAACTATCGAAATCAACAACTTCATATAATTTTTGTAAAATAGTATATATTTAAATAATGAACGCACATATTATTTTCTTCATTCCACTGATTCATTTGTTTACCTCTTTATTTTTCTCCTTAAATTTGATTTTGTCTAATTTAAAACGTTTATACCTTAAAATAAGAATGATAAAAATAAATAAAAATTACCAACAACTATATTTTTTCGAGATATATAAATAGAGACTGCTCTTGACTACGTTTGAATTATTTTTTTGAGATTTATAAAAACCACTAACGACTTTATTTAAATCTTAATAAATTGTAAAACGAGTTCAAAAGTGCAATTTTATTATAACAAGGCAATAATTAAACCAACAACATGATATCATAATCATATAGGGTAACCGGGCTGGGCATCATACACAGATATCGAGTAATGGGTACGGTTACGGGGCATTGCTTATGAATATCGGACATCAAACATGAGTACCGTACATTGAATACGGATGACGGACGGATACGGACAATGAGTACGGTTGTCGGACATTGCTTACTGTTATTGAACATCAAACACGGGTGACGGCATCAGATACGAATATTGGGCATCGAACACGAATATCGAGCATCGAATTTAAATATCGGACTGGACATCTGACACATACCGGACAATGGTTACGATTACCGGACATTTCTTACGGATATCAGACATCAAACACGGATACTGTGCATCAGAGACGAGTGACGAACATCGGACATGGAGAACGCGTATCGAATAATTGGATACCAGGCATCGAACACGAATATCGAGCATCGGATTCGAATACCGGTATTTTTTAATATTCATGAGTATTCTTATATATTCAAGATATTTATAAAATTGTTTAAAAATTAAAATTAGTATAGTTGATTTTTAGAATTATTTTACCATTTTTCAAATTCAAATAAAGTTGTTAGTGATTTTTTATACATATTAAAATAATAATTCAAATATAGTTGAGAGTGATCTCTATTTATAGATCTCGAAAATATAAAATTGCTGGTGATTTTTATTTATTTTTACATTTTTTAAATTATAAATATTTTAAAATGGATAAAATAAAAATTTAAAAACAAAAAAATAATGGATGGGATCATGATATGTGTCAATAAGAAGGAAAAGACTTGAAGTTGTTTATTGTACTTTAATTGGTAAATATGTACATTCAACACTAACGTGATTTTGATGAAATAAATTTTACCTAAAAAAATATAAGTAAGTGAGTCACATTGTACTATATAGCTCTCTATTAATGCTGGTATGATATTGGTTGCTTTGTAATTATTATTGATAGAACTTTAGTTGGTGTAATTCAAGAAAATTAAAATCCGTAGAAAGAATTTTTAAGAAGTTTTATTTGAAATGGATGTATGATTAGCATGGGACAAAATTTGCGTTGAATCTGGGGTATTGCCACTTTAAAATTGGGGCATCAGAAACAATAAGACAATGGGTTCTCACTGGATTCTGCCAAATTTTGTCCTGCCTCAACCATACAAGATCTAACGTTTTCTCTTAAATAATGCCACTTATATAACTTAATCAGTGTCAGCTCTTAATTTACTTGCCAGCTCCTGAAAGACATACTACGTATATTTAAGGTTGTGAGTTGGGAACTTACCCGCACGCTTCTGCTCTCTGTGATGTTGAGTATTTTATCATCTTTACATTTGCAGGTTTCCACGAAATTAGTCATCTAACGATCATCTAGCATAGCTTAGATAAGTGATCTTCCAATAATCTAATTCGAAATCTGATGTTACTACTAATATGAAGTCTCAACTTAATCTTGTATTATTTGAGATTATACTATGATCAATAATCTAATATGAAGCCTCATCAAGTTAACACGTAGAATTATTAAGCACAAAGGACAGATAAATAACTGAGTTTGCGTAAACTAGTAGTTAGACAGTTTATAGATCTGTTTTGGTCATCATAGACAATCAGTCGACATTATATTTTTGGTTGATCAGGACTATAATTTGTCAAAAACTATTGATAATTAATGGCTTGCCTCCTTGTCTTGTCTTTGTGGGCAGAAGAACCAATTAGGCTATTCGGACATGGGATTATTGGGATGTTATACTTACCTGAAAAAATTGTTATTTTTTCTTTTTGTATATTCTAATAATTTGATTTTTGGTAAATATGCAACTAGTATGGGAGGGATTAACTTAGATCAATTCTAGATAAATGCTTTCACTTCTTCAACTCCGGATAAATAAGACATGTTTATTTCGACTTAAGTAGTGTATACTGGTCCCATAAGGCATAAACACACGGTATAAATCTATAAACCCACCTTTCAAACACATAATCATGAAACATTGAAACATATATAGCCTGTGACAGGAGAGGAGATTTTTCATATGATTGAGCTCAATATTGATGAAGTCTGATATAACTAAATTCGCTAACAAAATCCGAATTATATTATTTGATAATAATTAATTCAACTTGGTACTACACTACCGCCACGGTACCACGGGCTGCCTGACTGCAGAAGTATGTATGTATGTATGCTTGGGTCATCTTTTAATTTAAAGACATTCTATTTATAATGCAGCAAGTGCACTTGGACGGCAAATATCAATAAGCTCAAACGAAATGAAATAGGGGGACATATACATGCCGGTCCATGTTAGCATTAAGTGGGCTTCGATGAGTCCATTGATATGAACAGAGAGAAACTATTGAGTGGCCCTTGGGGAATATATAAATATTAGAAACGAAACACCGTTATTAGCGCAGTGTTCTTTTTAATGAAACACCGTTATGTTACAAAGCCTGTGGATCAGTGTTATTTTCTGTGCTCCCATCCAAGTATTCTATTAGCAAAACACGTTGAATTGATATGTTGAAACCAAAAAAATCACACTGAAATGAAAACTGGATCTCTTGATGACAAATATCATAAGATACATCAACAAAATCCCACGGGTCCTGATCAACCAGTCAACATAAATGTAAAATTTATGAGATAGTAATGCCGAAAGAACCTGCATCTAACCTGAAATATGAAATTTCCTTTGAAAAGATTTTATGACTTTGTTTTGAAATGTGGATTGAAAGATCAACTGAAAGATGCAAAGTTTCGTTTAACGTTTCACTCAATGTTCCGACGCAACAATAGAAAACAAATTTTGATTTATGCAAATTTTAAATGCAGTAAAGATGCGATGCAGTGCAGTCAAGAACGAAAATCAGAGTTACAGTGGTTCGGCCACAAAAGTGCCTATGTACACTCTCCAAACATTTACTCTTGAGTATTTCACTAAGATCCTTGATAGTCGACATACAACCCGCAAGCACTCAAAGATAACAACCTTGTTCTTCCCTCGTACTCCGTCTAAACTATCCCCGCCTAGACCAAGTGACTTGTGCTAAGAATCAATCCCAACTCCTTTAACCACACGCTATCAGAATCTTAGAAACACACCAATACAACTGATTGAATTGAATATGAAGCTCCCATAACTCTCTATTGTCTATACATAAACTCAATAATAATATCAATAGATAGATTTGAAGACAACTACATTGATAGAACTCGTTATATTCACTGTTATCTTGCTTCTTCTTTCTTTAACCTTAAACTTTTTTATAAAGCAGAAACGTTTGAAGCAACGTTTAGTCTGTTCTGGTTTGCTGGAAGAATACGTCTTTGCCGACTTGAAGAATAACGTTCGTTTACTCTGAATAAGCTGAAAGTCTTACTCTGTTGAGATTTTCTAGGAGAAGAGTCCTCAACTAATCCTTCCACCATTTTCTCTAAAAATTTCAACTATTTTCTTCCTGCACAAACTAAGCAACAAATACAACTCCAAAGAATAGTAATTTAATACATGATTATTAATTAAAATAAACGTAAACAATTACTAGAATTTTAATTGAAGAAAACTTAACATATAGTTAAGCTTGTTTGTTATCATCACAAATAACTCTAACCTTTAGGGTCAACATCTCAATTTATCTGCAACAATCAAACTATAGAGTCAAGAAGGCAAAACCATACCGAACATAATATACCAAAAGTTCAATTGGAGATGTTATTTTTCACATTACGAATGCACGTTGCCATTTTGGATCCCTCGAATTCCAGATTATTTGAATTCAAAAGTCATTGCCCTTGAGACGATTGTTGGAACACTTGAATCCACTTACTCTGACATTAAGCAACAAACAAGTCAACTTATCATCACTAAACGGCTACACGCGTTCAAACAATTGTCCACATGAAAACTTGTTTTTATCAGAAACTGAGAAATGTAATGGCCTAAAGTTCTTTACTGTGTCTTGTTGAATTGTAACACCTTACTAAACAAAGGGCATGGAGTAAAATCAGAAGCATCTAATCAAATAGAATACTTACTAATGGAATCCACGGAACAGAATCACTGCATTCACCACCACGGTACTTTTTTCTATATACCTGTGCCGGCAAGTAATTTTAAACTGCAACACCTTTCTTTGTTCAACTCACATTTTTAAAACTATCTCATACTAAATCACTCAAAGTTGGACCCATGTCCATAACACTTAGACAGTACATCAAGCAATTGGTATGCAACAATCACCTTCAAGTCTATTATCAGAATAATAGTCACAAATTAAAAACCCCTGGGCTGTCTTTGAACTATAACATAGTATACAGGTACTTATCTAAGTCAAGGCTAGACGAACTGCAAAATCAGAGTTCAGAAACTGTACCAGTTTGCCTAACCGGGGAACTGCACGTTAGGAGTTCGAAAAGAATTACCTTTTGTTGGTATGGCTTCATGTTGGACCACCATAAATATGAAACATTTGAGGAATCGGATCCCGGAAACAACCAAGGGGCCACTAATTTAGTTTTAAAAGAATAGTTGTTAAAGTGACCCAGATCATCTAAACTCAACCTGAAAGTAAGACCAAGCAGCAGCAGGCGGACGTAAACATACAGATTTCCACAACATAGAACATTAAACTTGACCTTTGAAACATTAGAGTAAATTGTGTTCGAGCAAACCTTGATTCAGTTTACGTTCGAGGTAATGGTGTCTTGCATAGGCTCGAGCATTGGCCCTCTTATCAGGAGACATTAGAGCTCTTGCGTGCCTGAGCCTAGAGTTGTTTGCAGCACGTGCTTCCTCTGAAGTATAAATAACAAAGTCACAGCAAATTGTAAGCAGCTCAGGGAGATGGAACAGAAAGAATACAGAGAAAAGGATTACCGCCTAAATCTCATGGTAGAGAGAGTTAGAAGACAAAACATCAGAAGCAAGGGGCGGAGAGAAAAACATTGATGTGGAGAAGATATATAGAGCAAGAGTCAAATTCCTCTCCAGGCGCGTTGGTGAACATCCATTGAGCCGCAACGTTTGTGGGTCGTGACTGACCTGTATGCCATAAGCTGCCTCGTGTTACGTCCCCAGGCTATGACTATGGATTGATAATAGAAAGGAAAGGAAATATAGACGAAAAGGGAAGGAAATTAGACGAAATTAGAAGAAATTGAGAGGGAAATGCTGAATAGCAGTTTTAATTCATACTTCCTCAAAAGTGGATAAACTCATTATAATAAATAGGGATCTAACCCTAGAAATCAACAATCCAACGAATAATAACAAAAACCTAAGATGAGCGATAGAGATGGATCGATTCAAATGAATGATCGCTGCACTGATTATTCGAAAACATGTAAACTCCATTTCCATGGCAGAAGGACGAAGGTTCAGTACTGGCTGCTAAGGAACCGTCGATCAGCGATGAAATGGATGGACGAGATCACTCGTTGTACTTCTTCTCAGCAGCCGTTAGATCATTTATAATCCAATGATTATGTTTTAACCCTTTAAACGACACCGTTCAACTTGTCTTGGTCTTTGTTCGAGAATTAATAGAAACGCGCTTTCCTTTTAACTCCCACGACTTGTCTGTTTTGGTAATTTTGTCAAACAGCTCCATTTAAAACAATATAATAAGTCTCATATTATCATGTTAAAGTGTCATTGCACCTGTTAAAGTGTCGTGTCACTTTTACAATTTGTTTAGCACTTCTTCTCTATTCACCAACAATATAAATATTTGAGTATCAAATTACTGGTTAAGTGTCGTTTCATTATTACATTTTGTTTAGCAATTATTCTTATTCTCGAACAACAGGCTACTTAGAAATGATATTTCAAATTTTTTCCGTTCACAACCTCACACTACATGCAACACTCCTTCAGAGTTATTACAGGTGCGTTCCAAAACATATTTTTTCTAAAGGAACTGAAAACACTGTAGAACATCGTGATTGGGTGAGTCTAGGTGAACATTGTGGTTGTTGATTGAGTTCTGACAAAGAAACAAAGTTAGAACTCTTTAGATGATGGTAATGATTTTTGGGCATACGAATAGTACCGTCACATTGTACTATCAATAGTACACTTCTTTTGACCATTGGATCAAATCTTGATTCAATCTCATCCGTTGATTAATTATTAATGAGATGTGGTATCGCACTATCACACTACGTCGCAATATAATAAAACATATCACAAGGGTAAATTACTTCACACCCTTTGTATTTTAAATTTAACAAGATATACCTAACCACAATATCAAACAACTTCTACATTTATAAAAAATTCACAAATTACCCATTCCATCTCAAAGATAACGTTTTTCGGGATCGGAGCTCTGATGAAATTTTCGACAGAGTCTGAAATGAGTTTCCGTGAAAAATATTCTTTTTAACCGAGCTCCGACCAAATCTCACCAGAGCTCCGGTGAGCTGCCCATGACAACCATGGAAGAAAAACGATTCTCTTCTTCTCTTCCGTGGCTGCCATGGAAGAGATCAAGCTCTTCTATGGCTGCCATGGAAGAGTTTGTTCTCTTCCATGACATCAGCCATGGAGGAGGACCTACCTCTAAAACAAAAGTAAATCTTTTTTTTCTTTTCCTGGTGACCGAGTTTAATTTTAATGATGGAGATCCAATGCTATGACGGTGTTAGCGGTGGTTGGAAGTTTGAAGAAGAAAGAGATATTAAAATTTAAAGTTTATATTTAGGGGTGGATTTTACAATTTCAATGTAATTTGTATTTCTAAAATTATTTTAAGTATTAAGTTATTTATATTAATTTTTAATTATTATTGTGCCACTTGTTAGATTTTTAATGGAGTAATGTTGATAGTACAATGCAATGTAATACTGAGATTAACCAAGCCCATGATTTTTGGATAGTTTTGAATTTTTAATTTTTGGCTGTGTATTGCATTCATTAATATGACTCAAGGCATTCCATATCTATGTATTTTATTTTTGCACCAAAACATTTACATTTTGTTGTTCTTTTTAAAATATTATATATGTTCGATTGTAACTATCTCACATAACTCATTAAATTATTAAATAATAAATACACCTCACATCTAAACAATAGTAAAATATCTACATTTACATACAAATTATTCATTTTACAAATATATATAAATGTCTCATGAAACATGAAATATAATATGTGAGTTCATACGTGATCTAAATTCAATTAATTTATAATTTATTTATAAAATATATAGACATTTTACCTTGTGTGGTGTGTCATTTTTAGTATTCCATATTAATCACCTGGGATTTAACATTTCGATGGCACTGCTTGGTTCGGAGGCATTTTGAGTCCATAAAAAAATAAAGAACCTTACAACATATTGAACATGAGTTGAACAAGATTTCGGAGATCAGCAGTGATCTGGGTGAGAAATAGATGATGGCAATGGAGGAGATGGAGAAAGCGCAGGTTGTTCACGATGAGTCAGCACGGAAAGAAGAAAGAGAAGAGATGCGATGTATGGGGCAATAGAAAAGAACGAAGACAAACGCTTTGTTATGGATCAAATACAAAATAACACTTTGAAATACAATTTTAAGTATTATTATATTATTTAATTAAATATAGTTAAGTTGAGATCCCCGTCGTTAGGAGTCGTTAGGGGTGTTTATCAAACCGAATGAAGTAAACATGAGAGCTTATCGAACATTTGTTCTTTAAGATATTTCATATTTATATTCGTGTTCGTCGAACAACTCATTCACTTGTTCATATTCGTTTCGTTAAAATTTTGAGATGTTTGTATTTTTTTGTTAATGTTCATTAAATTTATGTTCGAAGTTAGTGTAAATTTAAAATGCAAATAGAGTAAATCAAACTGAAGTAACAAGGTGAATATGCCTATAATTTACTTATATTGTTTGTCAATACAGTTTAATATTAATTCATCATAAAATTTGGAGTTTATCGCCATTATAAAAGGTCAGAGACCGATAGTTTGACTTGAAACAAAAAGATCGGTGTCGGGTCCAGTTCCAATGTACACTTCATCCACTAATTCAATTAAACTCCGGTCTGACTTGAAACAAAAAGACCGGTGTCGGGTCCAGTTCCAATGTACATTTCATCCACTAATCCAATTAAACTCCGGTCTGACTTGAAACAAAACGACCGGTGTCAGGTCCAGTTCCAATGTACACTTCATCCAGTAATCCAATTAAACTCCGGCCTGACTTGAAACAAAAAGACCGTTGTCGGGTCCAGTTCCAATGTACACTTCATCCACTAATCCAATTAAACTTCGGTCTGACTTGAAACAAAAAGATCTGTGTCGGGTCCAGTTCAAATGCACACTTCATCCACTAATCCAATTAAACTCTGGTCTGACTTGAAACAAAAAGACCGGTGTAGGATCCAGTTCCAATGTACACTTCATCCACTAATTCAATTAAACTCCGGTCTGACTTGAAACAAAACGACCGGTGTCTTGTCTAGTTCCAATGTACACTTCATCCACTAATCCAAATAAATTCCGGTCTGACTTGAAATAAAAAGCCGGTATCGGTCCAGTTTCAATGTGCACTTCATCCACTAATCCAATTAAACTCGGCTGAAGTATGCTCCATTTCCAAACACCAAATCCGATAAAATCACTCTGAACCTGATCCACCGGAATTGAAATGTCATCAACGCCGAGAGGCGAAGCCGAATCCGGCGAACAATGGCGTCGCGTGGAGTTCGGAAAGCCCGAAGCTCTCGAAGAAGTCCGCAATCTCACCGACGTCGGATCCATGACTCGCCTCCTCCACGAATGCATCGCTTACCAACGTGCCGTAGATCTCGAACTCGAAACACTCCTCAACCACCGCTCCGATCTCGATCGCCAGCTCACCACCCTCCACAAATCCGCTGAAGTTCTAGACATCGTCAAAGCCGACTCTGCCTACATGCTCTCCAACGTCTCCTCCACTTCCGCCCTAGCCGATCAGGTTTCCGCCAAGGTCCGCCACCTCGATCTCGCTCAGTCGCGCGTCAATGACACGCTCCTTCGCATCGACGCCATTGTCGATCGGTCCAATTGCATCGAAGGCGTGCAGAAGTCGCTCTCGATCGAGGATTTTGAATCGGCGGCGAATTACGTCCGGACATTTTTGCAGATCGATTCGAGGTTCAAGGACACGTCAGCAGCGGAGCAGAGAGAGCAGTTGCTTACGTATAAGCGGCAGCTGGAAGGTATTGTGAAGAAGAAGCTGAATGCGGCTGTGGATCAGCGGGATCATCCGGCGGTTTTGAGGTTCGTGAAGATGTACATTCCGCTAGCTTTAGAGGAAGAAGGTTTGCAGATCTATGTTGCTTATTTGAAAAAAGTTATTTCTATGCGATCTAGAATGGAATTTGAGCAATTGGTTGAGATTGTTGAGCAGCAGGGTAGTAGTAGTAGTGGTCAGGTGAATTTTGTTGCTTGCTTGACGAATTTGTTTAAAGACATTGTGTTAGCTGTTGAGGAGAATAAGGATATACTGAAGGATTTGTGTGGTGAGGATGGAATTGTTTTCGCCATTTGTGAGCTTCAGGAGGAGTGTGATTCTAGGGGCTCCATCATTTTGAAAAAGTATATGGAGTATAGGAAATTGGCGAAGCTGACGTCGGAGATAAACTCATATAAGACCAATTTGCTGTCTGTTGGGGAGGAGGGGCCGGATCCTAGGGAAATCGAGCTTTACCTTGAGGAGATTCTGTCGCTTACTCAGCTTGGTGAGGATTACACGGAATACATGGTGTCAAAAATTAGGAGTTTGACGTCTGTGGATCCGGAACTGGGTCCTCGAGCCACAAAGGCGTTTAGGAGTGGGAATTTTAGCAAGGTTGCGCAAGATGTTACTGGCTATTATGTCATTCTGGAAGGGTTCTTTATGGTGGAGAATGTGAGGAAAGCTATCCAAATTGATGAACATGTGCTTGATAGTCTTACGACATCCATGGTGGATGATGTGTTTTATGTGCTGCAGAGTTGTTGCCGCAGAGCTATTTCTACCTCTAATATTAACTCTGTGATAGCTGTGCTTAGTAGTGCTGCGAGTCTATTGGGGGGCGAGTACAGTGAGGCTTTGCAGCAGAAAATAAGGGAGCCAAATCTTGGAGCGAAGCTGTTTTCTGGGGGTGTAGGAGTGGAGAAGACCGGAACTGAGATTGCAACGGCCTTGAACAACATGGATATTAGTAGCGAATATGCATTGAAACTACTTCACGAGATTGAAGAACAATGTATGGAGGCATTCCCTACACCAACAGATCGAGAAAGAGTTAAATCTTGCTTGTCTGAGTTGAACGAAATGAGCAGTAATTTTAAGAAGACGTTGCATATTGGAATGTCACAACTTATATCCACTGTGACCCCCCGGATTCGACCTGTGTTAGACAATGTGGCCACCATTAGTTATGAGCTTTCTGAAGCAGAATATGCAGACAATGAAGTGAATGATCCTTGGGTGCAGAGGCTTCTTCACGCTGTTGAGACTAATGTGGCATGGCTTCAGCCACTCATGACATCCAGCAACTATGACACATTCGTGCATCTTGTTATCGACTTCATTGTGAAAAGGCTTGAAGTCATCATGATGCAAAAGAGCTTCAGTCAACTTGGAGGTCTTCAACTTGATAGAGACACCAGGACACTAGTGAGTCATTTCTCTAGTATGACCCAGAGGACTGTTAGAGACAAATTTGCACGTTTGACGCAGATGGCTACTATCTTGAACTTGGAAAAAGTCTCTGAGATCCTGGATTTCTGGGGTGAGGACTCAGGGCCTATGACCTGGAGACTTACACCAGCAGAGGTCAGAAGAGTATTAGGTCTCAGAGTTGATTTCAAACCTGAAGCAATTGCTGCTCTTAAACTATAGCTCGATTGAATAGTTCAGAACATATCAAATATTTGTTGTGTGTTATTTTTATGTAATACCATTTCTTGTTTGTTTTTTGAGCATTCAGCTTTCCTAAAGAGAGGGGGATCGTGATTTATATAATACTTTTACCTATTTAAATACTCTTATCGCGTTGTTTCATGCTTTCATATAAATAGAAACTTGCATCAGTATTTGCTGTTAGTTCTGATGTTTTGCTGGCCAAAAGATTGAATATACTTCGGAGCAGAGTTGGAAACAAATGATATATGGTATGATGTTCATAATTTCAAATAACTCCTGTTATTAGCATTATCTTCATGAGACTAAACATTTCATCATTTTCATGCATTTTATGTGACGTGTTGCTTGAAAGTGACTGAGATTAGTCACCTGCATTGCACTTTATTGAACTGTATGCAGAAGGCCTGGTGCAATTGTGTGTGCGAGCGTCTTTAAGCATTCACAAACGCTAAAAGAAGGCCTCAAAATTTTGCGGATGCCCCATCTTCATAATGTGTCTTCTTTCAAGGTATTTTGTCTACCTTGTACTATTATTTATAAATATTTTCGTGCTGGATTGATTGATCTCCTAATTTTCCCAAGCATGTTAATACTTGCCTTTGCACGAAGATGCTTAATTCTTCGTTTTCCGGAGCTCAGCATTCTTGAACCTTAAATAGAGATAGAATTACATGTATGGTTTTCTGCCCAGAAAAGAAACGAAAAGGATTATGGTTTGACTGTGAACTCTCCACAGGCACAAGTTAAAGGAATGTGGGAGCATGTGTGCTCTATAGTTCATAAAGAGTTATACGTTGTCACTATAATCAAATCATAGATCTCTCTGCTCGTCACAGAACAAAGATATGATAAAATGGCTTATCAGGAAATGCTTCCTCTTTCCTCCTGTATGAGTGCATTTCTAGGAGACGTTTCTTTCATCGACTCATTGCTGTATGCGGTACGCTGTTGCATTTTTCCTTTTGTAATATAGAAACACATGTAAACTGAAATTCTATTGGTAATATAGAAGAAACACAGATGGCCTACAGCGATCGAGTTTGCCATAGCTTTACTCCAATATTAGCCTTTGTAGCTACACAATTACTACAATACATACGTGTACAAACACTATACCTGGATCTATACTTGCTGTACACCTCCCATTTGTTCATCCATTCTATTTCTCTTACAACATTATCGCTAAGTTAGAACATCATATCATATACAGACAGCTAGCCCTTTCTTTCTGATCATGTATGAATTTTCAGTGATTGATAATTACTCCCTCCGTCCGTCCCGTTAATAGTAAAACAATTTAATTTTACACGTTTTAAAAAAAATATATATAGTATATGGTTAAGAATAAGTTTGAAATAAAAAAGTACACGTGGGCTCAATAATGACCCCCAATATTGATTAAAAATGAATTGTATTATGGAGTTATTTTAATAAATTAAAAGTTCTTATAATTTGATGGAACGTTTAAAATGAAAAATTATTTTACTTCTAACGCTACTTTATAATTGTGGAATGTAGACTATACATTGTTAATTTGCTTGAATATTATTCTAAAAGATGATATAATACTAATAGCTAGTATCACTGCTGTCTGTGAATGATGCTGATTCGATCTGGTTTTGTCAAGTTGCTTCTACACTTTTAAAACTGCATTGATTGATATACGAATAAAATAAATAATATTTATTCAAAACTGAAAATTTCTATCAAATTTAAAAAATTAAACTTATAAATATAGTTGTGAAATTTAATCGTCTATATTAATAATTTGATAAAAGAATCTAATTTTTTAAAAATTCAAGACATAATCGCGTGCTCACACACCATAATTCATGAATGAGCTAGTTTAAAGATTTATTAATCACCACAATTTTCACGTTGACGTTGACAAGAATAATCGACATTTAGAAAAGCAAAGTACTACACTAGTACTAGTAATTAGTGGTTAGATCAAATGATTAGAGATCTTAAAAGAAGAAGAAAATGCCTCTATGAAACTTAATTATGGTACAAGTTCGAAACAATGAATGAATTAATTAATTGAGGAAAGGGACATTGTCTTTCTTTCCTTGTTAGAAGTCTAACAAAATCTAACCACGTAAACGAACGCATGATCACTTTGTACACACCCTGAGCTGACCTCTGCTAGTTACGATTAAAGAGACCAGAATTATTATCATTATGTGTGAATGTGATGATAAAAATGAGAACTAAGTTTCTAGAACTAGTATACCAGAGAAAGTGAGGTAACTTGATCCTGTATACACATCACATGTGAGAAATCAATTCAGTCGTCCGTCGTTCAATAAGATGTCATGTAAATTAACACAAGCATCAAACTGGATGGATCAAGAACGCAACAAAGTGTTAAAAACAGATTAAATAACAATCAAATTAACATGATGATCGTTTTTAAATTCCGCCTGCTCTAAACGTCGATGTTAATCCTGCAATGACTTGATCCATCTCTCTCTAATTCATATAAATAGATTGATTCGCTTATATTATAGTTTGTGAGAATTCAAGTGGCGATCTACGTTCTGTTATGTTGCAAACTTACAACGAATTTTCCCGCTTTGCTAACTCCTTTTAGGTCACCAGAAAAGGAAAGAAAGAACCGTCCAATTCTTATTTTAAACGTTTTTCATACATGTCTATCATTTCTCCGTATAATTTTTTTTTTAAAGGTAAAATTATATTAATACTTTCAAACTGTGTACAAGAGTCTAAGGAATGTTCGGGATTCAAGTCCCACATTACATGAACATCCTCTATCACAATTTCAAACCAAAATATAAACAATCGAACTCTGAACCAAGCATTTCAACCAAAAGTAGAAATACGGCCTCCAAAATCTCACGCCCAAAGGAACCCGCGGCTTCTCAATCCGTAATCGAGACAAAAAACACAAGGATCAACGAGAGCCATTAACATCCCGGACTTCAAAAGGGGAAACCCAATAGAAGATCTCCAAACCGATCACACAACACAAACTCCTCATTTCACACTTTCCAAACCACTTGTGACACACTATGAAGTAATCTTGGTCACCCATCGAGTCTAGTATATCTCAGCACAAAGTCAAGCCAAGAGTTCGAGGGTATTAGTCGCAATTGACCCAACCAAGACCAAAGTGGAGGGAATACCCACACTACCCACAAAGTATTAGGGGTGAGCACGGGCGGGTCTCAACGGGTTTTAAGGAAAAATCAAACCGACCCACCTATGACGGGTGATTATTTTTCTAACCCACGGCGGGTGGAATATTTTTCCAATCCACGGCGGTTCGGGTGATAAAATAGCAGGCGGATTGGCGGGCGAATATATATACATAGATGTAGTAAAAATGAACGATGGTAAGTACAAAAAATGAAGATCAATAGTGATCAAAGAGAAGATATGAAGGTTCACTTAAACTATATTTATATTCAACGATATAAGTGAAGATGTAACTTCTTCAGCCAATTAGTCTCATTATACTTAAATTCACAAACATATATCTACATACATACATGTGTATACATATATGAAAATGACCGGTGGTGGGTGGGTCGCGGATTGCACCAATCCAACCCAACACCCACCCACTAATGGCAGGTGAATTTTTTTCCACTTACCATATATTTTTTTTTAAAAATTAGTTGACAGGTGCAGGTGAATTGCGGGCAGTTTGTGCGGGTGGGTCGGACGGGTGAGTTTTTTGCACACCCCTACAAAGTATAAAGTACAAAAATCTCAGTTGTAAATCATGATCACCTCTCGAATCTAGTATGTCTCAATACTAAGTCAAGCCATTTCTCTGTATGACATTTCTAACATTCTTCCAACTTCTATCGAAGTCATTGCCTATTTGGAAGTGACATGGATAATTTTTTATTTACGAAAAACCAAAAGAGAAACTTCTTTTTTAATTCTAAAAAATATAGATTAATTTATAATATATTACTAACAACCCTAATTGATAGATATAAATTCATAATATATTATTATACTTTTTTAAATGTCAATTTCAATTTTCTCATATACACGTGACAATTTAGCTAACGGACTACTATTATATTGAAACCTTTTGAGTGGATTGCTCTCGAAATGATCTTTATATACATCCACAAGGACTCAAACTTGAGAACATATTTTATTTAGATAAGCTCGATTACTTTACCATTTTAGCCAAGTACGATGAATGCAATATCCATGCATCGTCATCTTCAGTGTAAATTCCACGAACTAGTACTATTTCAAAACGTACGTGACGTTAACCATTAATTGCGTAGATGATCTCAATCCTCGATTGGTCTTACCCGGAGTGAACAAAAGTCGACGGAATATTACATTAACCCTTAGTACATAAGCCGAAAAAATAAGAATATTTGCCGAATAATTGAAGATTTTCACAAAATACGAACCTATAAGCGCGTTATTTTCATTTTAAAGTTATATATACTATTTCTCGACTTTGTAGCCAGAAATGTAAAATAAAAAATAAAAAATTCTTAGATCAACGATATCCTAAAATTAATGGATTTGTAATATACGACTTTCGACCTAACTAAATCAAAAGAAAGAAAATGAAATGGAAGCCTATTTATATGAGTGAGTGTTACATTAGAATTGGAGATAAGAAGCCAAGGACTTCAGGTAGAACAGTAGTTTCTCATACTATTTTTGTTGGTTTTAAAACTTGAAGTAGTAGATGTATAATATATTAAACGTGTTTGTTGTCGGGTAAGGTGTCTTGTCTTGTGCAATTGTTTAATAAGAAGTGTGATCATATTCATGAGTGTTTAGCCCCAACCCAATCATCTCTCTCTCTAGTTTCTCTGACATGATCATATAATTAAGTTTAGTACTGTGAACAAGAAGAAAGAAGAAGAAGAAGAAAGCTGCAAAGGTAGCTATAGTGTTCTTGGACTAATATATAGTACTATGCATATATAGCTAGTTAGGGTTATTTGTTGTCTCTATGTATCAGTTTCTGCTGATATATGGAGTAATACACATACCATATACACTAATACTATCATTCGCTGTGAACCCCAAACTTTTCAAACAATCAATATCACTACACAAATGATCTTTTTCTTTCGTTTCTTTTTCCATGCTTCAGATCCCATTCAAGAAAAATAGATACACCAAGGTGAGCTGGTCATACACAGATAGAATACAACTTAACACTCACATAGAAAAAGCAAGCAGCGTCTGCGCCAATATGAACAAGATCAGGAGGATTTATTGCATGAGTAGACTTTCTTAATTTCTTGTATTGCTTTTCCAGCTTCAAATGAAATGTATATATTCAATATTACTGGTATTAGATTTGAAGACCTTACTACTACTTCTTCTGATCTAGTAGCTCCTTTGCCTTGAATGCATAGTTTGTCTCTTGGGATCTGATCATTCTCTCATATCTTTCAGGGTCACTTCAATTCCCGGGGCAAAAGGTATGTCACTTTTTCTCTTCATACCTTTATTTCTTTCACATTCTTTTCCTCTCCCTCTTTCTCTCTCAATTAGTACATGGGAAACTAGAAATTATTTCTATGTGGCCATTAATGGATTGTGGAAAAAGAAGGAGAACCTAGCTAGGTTTTCCCAATAAATACAGCTCTTCTGGAGAACATTTTCATTCCTGGATTTTCTGTATAGCTAGGTATTCTCCCCAAGCTATATCTCGTTTGACATACCAGTACTCTTCTCTTCTCCATCTTCTTCTTCTTCTTCTTCACTTCATCTTGATTGCTTTACTACAATATTTACTTTGTTGATCTAGCATGACATCTTCAGAGGTTCTGCTATTAGTAGTATTGTTAACAAATTTCCAAGTAAGATTTTTTCCTTCTTTTTCTTCTTGTTTTCTTTTTTTAATGAGGATTATATCCGTAATCTTCTTCATCCTCCTTCAGTGTTCATCCTCATCGGTTTAGTACATTTACTTTATCGATCATAATGAACTCTCAATGTTGGAGCATATAGCGCATGATCTTTCCTCACAAACTTCTGCTTTCATTATTGTAAGTTGTAACAAATTCACAAGTAAGATTTCTGATTATTTTTTCTCTCTTTTTGTGTTGTTGATGAGGATTTTATTAATATTCTTCCTCCTCTTCCTTCTGTGTTCATCTTGATCAATTTACTACATTTACTTTCTCAATCAAAATGAACACTCAATGTTGGAGCATCTAGTGTGTGATCTTTGCTCACACGCTTCTGCTTTTTATTGTAACAAATTCCAAAGGAATTAATATTTTTCTTATGAGGATTATATCCATCTTCATTCTTCCTTCCTCCTCAACTCTTATTTTGTGTTCATCTTGGTCACTTCACTTCATTTAATTACTTATCGATCATTATGAATTCTCAATGTTGGGACATCTCGCGCGCGATCATTCTTCTGCATGCTTTATTATTTTAACAAATTTACAAGTGAGATTTCTGAATGTTCTATTTATTTGATGAGAAATACAGACCCATGAGAAATATATCAATAGTTTATCTACTTTTCTTAATTTATTTAGTTTATTATCAGTTTTTGCTGTTATTTCTACATTTCAGGACATAATATTAAAATATATAGAATCATAATCATGCTCATATTACTCATAATTATTCTTCTTTTTTCTCTATTTGGACTTTCAACTGGTGAATTTATGCTATTTAATTTTATCAAATAATTGCATAAGATAATTATTTGTTTGTCTGATAAATTTTGAAGTTCAAATGATCATATATGGATGTATATTTGATCAAAGGTGCATGTTAGTTTGGTTAATGCTGCAAGTCTATTGAGGCTGAAAAGAACAAAAAAATTAGAAGTAAAATTTATTAGAGTTATAATTGTTTTTCAATTTTCTGAAGGTATAGGTTTTTCATTAATTCCCTATAATTTTTCAAACTAAAAAAAAAAAAAACACATTCAGCTGTTTATATTTATTGTGGAAATAACTACAAGAGTCCGAGTATTATTTTTTCTTTTTTCTGTAAGGTTTTACTTTTTTCTCTACCATTCACTTTATGAGTAGTGGAGGAAAACATCTTTTTGCATCTCAAGGCTATTATTCATGTTTCATCAAGCCTCAAGCAAAAGCAAACTTGAGTAGTTTTGCCTACATCAATCCTCATCAACCAATATTGGGGCAGCATCTATTATACTTCCCGCGTTCGTAGCATAAAATCATACTTTGCTTCTTTTTCCCCTACACTGGAAACTCTGATCATTAATTTATTCCATTTGGAGTCCCTTTCAACTTTCTTATCTGCTTTATGAGTACAAATTTATGTGCTAATGTTTCTTATGAAATTCCCAAAAGATATACTCCATGTAAAGAAAAGAATGAAACAAAGAAGAAGAATCTGAAGTTCAAGAGGTTCAATAACCTAGTACAGACTTGTTTTTTCCTCATTCTGATTGGTTGTATATAAATGTACTGGGCCTGTCTGGTAGTGGTTTTCATGGGTGGAACAAGAATCTTCACTGACACATTTGTTTGAGCCTGATTTTGAGAGAGCATAGACCTAGCTAAAACATGATACTGCAAAAAGAATTGGCTGTGACTAAAATTTATTAATTATAGTAAAATGGCATGCTTTGTTTTGTTGTCTCCTTGTTTTTGGACAAGCGTGCAACTTTTGGGATCAATATAAACTCTCATTCAGTGAACAAGTACCCACTTCATCAGTTTTTGACTCCCTTGTGGTCATACTAGTGTGTCCTTACTTTTGACATTTATGTTGTCTTAAATTTAATTATTATAATCAAGCAATGTGCTATGGATAAGTTCATTTTATCATGTTTCTAAGACAGCCTGCATGTTCAGACTTAGGGATGTATATGTCTCAGAAACTTTGATAAGCAAAATTAGGGTTCCATTGCTAAAAGATCTCGAATTGGGTACCTGGCTTGGATATATAAATAATGTCATCATGGTTTTTCTTTTAACTAATGTTCGATCGTTAATGGACTTGAATGTTATAATTCTGGACTTCACTTGCACCTCATTTGCACCAAATGTGCAATAATTAATGGCAAAAGAATTGCAGGTGGGCTATTGAACTAGAACTAAGAACAAGAGAGATCTCAAGAACAAGATGAATTCGTTTTCACATGTTCCTCCCGGTTTTAGATTCCACCCGACAGATGAAGAATTGGTGGACTACTATCTCCGGAAGAAGGTGGCTTCTAAAAGGATTGACCTTGATGTTATCAAGGACGTTGATCTTTACAAGATTGAGCCTTGGGATCTCCAAGGTATAATATACACTTTGATGAATAGTTCTAGCTGATCAAGATTAATTCAAGTACCATATCTGATTTCATTTAGTTTCTATTGATTACTTCTGGAATGGGAACAGAACTTTGCAGGATAGGGAGTGATGAGGAGAGTGACTGGTATTTCTTCAGTCACAAGGATAAGAAGTATCCCACGGGTACGCGTACTAATAGAGCTACAAAGGCAGGCTTCTGGAAAGCTACAGGAAGAGATAAGGCAATTTATGCCAAGCAAAATTTGATCGGTATGAGAAAGACCTTGGTGTTTTATAGAGGCCGTGCCCCAAATGGTCAGAAGTCCGACTGGATTATGCACGAGTACCGACTCGAAACAAATGAGAATGCAACATCTCAGGCAAGTTTCAACTCTGCAATCAATTCATCAGTTAATGTTGCTTATCACAAAAATTATGGTAGTGCTAATATTCTCATACATGCGAAAATAAAAATGATAACTTCCTACTAGTGCTCTATTATAATAAGTCGGTATTTTAAAAGTACATGATATGTACTTTGAATGCGTTATTATTAGCGCATTTTTAAACAATCCCTTTTGGTTGTGTCTCTTGATTTGAAATAATAAGTTTTTCAACTATTTAATTAATAGTTCTATTTCTATCATGTGATGCAGGAAGAAGGATGGGTAGTTTGCAAAGTGTTCAAGAAGAAGATGACAGCAGGACGGAAAGAAGGCGAACAAGAATCGCTTGGTTGGTACGATGACCAAGTCTCATTCATGCCAGATTTTAGTTCTCCTCAGCAAATGCCGGAGTCGAGCTACTCCTATCAGCTGGCTAACTATCCCTGCAAGCAAGAGCTCCAGTTCAACATACACCCTGATACATTCCTACAGCTTCCAAATTTAGAAAGTCCGAAAGTGCTACAACATTCAGCAGTCAACAACTCCATGGCGCCGTCTTTTCCTTTACAAAGTTTGCAAGAAAGCAATGTCGACTCAATGATCAACGAGTTGCAAGGAGTCACGGATGATCAAGTCACGGATTGGCGAGTTCTAGACAAATTTGTGGCTTCTCAATTCAGCCAAGATGGTGCTACGAATATTGGTGAGCACTGATGATTTGTGTTCAGGTCTACAGCATTGATCTCTGCAGGAAATAAGAGTGAAAGAAATTGGAACCGATATTACTGAATGAACAAGGGATATAAGGAAAGTTTACTATATATACATTATACATTTATATATCTCATGCAGGTTTGTACAAAGCCAAATTATGATTTGTGAGATAAATATATAATATAGTCTAAAGACTTGTTTAAAATGTTATATATCCCAAACTTTCGGTGGTGTACATAGCTATATATGAAATTGTTGGATGCATGTATTTCCTACAATGACTTAATTATCTATTTGAGTTGTTTGGTGATAAGTCCATAAAAACTATATACATTTTTTAAAACTAGTATGAATTCATTTTTCATGTTTCCATATTTAATTACCTAATGTGCACGTGCGTATCACGTCTAAAATATAACGATGATATATCTAAATATTTAATTATGTCAAACAATTAAATTACCATATCCAAATTTAAAGCATGTGATTCATATTCCAATATGTATATATTTGTATGAATTTATTATTCATGTTTACGTATTTAAGTAGTATTAAATTGCACGTACGCACGTGCAGAAAGATGACCTAAATATCTCTATTCTAAAGTTTAAACTAAACAATTAAAGTAGGGCTCTTTTATGGTCAGATGGGTTTTCGCCCTATCTGACAACAGGCAATTAAAAATACACCATTAGATCTTTGATCTAACGGTCATATCAAATTGCCCTGGGCGATAAGGCGATCGTTCTATCGCCTTTTGACAGCAAAGCAATCGTCCTTTCGCCTTTTGAATTTGAGTATAAAAAATATAAATATTAATAAAATATCATATTTACCCTTAAAATAAAAAAATAAAATAAAAATATTTATTTAACTAAATCTCACAAAAGGAATATTTATTTTTATTTTTTATTTTATTATTATTATTATTAATTTAATTGTTCCAGAATTAAATTGAAAAAGTCCTGGACACACATCTCTTGCAGAGTGCAGACGCATCACCTAAACACTCGGCTAACACATGTTTATGTCTAATTTTGTATAATTATCCTAGTGATGATTATATATTCATCTTTTCTAGTATATCTTTCCTGCAATTTAGTTAATTAGGGCACGATCTTCTTCTTCCCTGCGTTTTCTCCTCTCCCATTCCGTCTCCATTCCATTTTCTCTCTGTTTTCCTTCTTCCCAATCTAATTCATCTTCGCTTTTGTACAAGAACCGTTCTAGCTCTAATTCCCCTCCATAGAAGGAAGGAAAAAAAAAGGTTTTAAATCCATAATAGGTATTTTTATATTTTAAATGTGTATATCCTTCCTGCAATTTAACAGGTATGTGTTTTGATTAATAACATTAATAACTTTATTAAAAATATAGGCCTGTCTCTGAATAAAAATAAAACTTCCTCTTTAGATAATTATTATTGTGATTTAAATTTAATTTATAGTAAGATGGATATTAAAAAATTAATAAAAGTTTTATTTAACAATTAAGAAAAAGTAAAATATTTCCAGTTAGTTTATTCAAATTTATCAAATTTTATAACGGATACGACTTTTTCTATCCGTAAGAAAATCATGTATGAGGCAGTTCACAAGGTCCCATCCGTATATCTGTATACACTTGTAATTATGTATTTTATGTTGCTAGTTGCATAATTAGCTAACACGAATCATGCAACGATAACGTTGTCGATTTACTCTATGTATCACTAAAACACGTCAAAAACGATTATTACAATACTTTAGCACTCGAGGCACCAACCATGTAGAGTACTATGACACGAACTAAATGTTCTATAAAAACAGATAACTTTAGTGAATGTGTCAATTTCATTAAGCTACAATTAGCAAGCTAATTCAGTGTACACTCTTTGCAACAAACCAATGGATTCATCAATCGCAAGATGTTTTTGAGGGGTAAAAGAATAATTCCTTAGTCCATTGATGTTTTTGGTGTAGAACATCAAACATATAACTACATACTCATTGATCAAAGTGTGTAAATTGGAACGCATGACATGCATTGAATCCTTCATTGAATGTGTTAGCTACTCAAGACTCACATAAACATAATCACTACCATACATGAAAATACATATAACATAATCATAAACTAAACT
>JAYMSP010000646.1:0-44770 GCA_036897095.1 Plantago elongata | reverse complement strand
GTGTAAAGGATATGCACAAGATGGTCATATGCAAAATATTTTCGATATATCAATGTACGTCTAAATTTTTTTTTCTTTTAAAGAGTAAAATATTAAAGCAGTCATACGTATCTATCAGTTGTTTATTATCTATACAAATAAAGTTTCATTCTTCTTCGTGCACCTCTTGTTGTTTTTGTATTTTTTGTTGGCGGTGTCTAGATTTTGCTCTCTCGGTCTCTACTACACTTATTGCATATTGTCTCTGCTTTTGATGTTTGCAACACGGCTGGGATTTTGCAATTGTATAACTGATTTAATAAAGGGAGAAGAATGGGTCGACTACTCATGTCAAATACTTATTTACGAACCGATTTGTAACCTTCACAAAAAAAAAAGAGATGAAATGACTAAAATAACCTCATAAATGTCAGTCCCTAGTTTGACACAAGTACAGTTAAGTACATAGCTCAATTCTCGTTCATCACTGTAATGTCTACATAAGTCTGTAGTGAGACAAAATTAATTATCCAAATTCCAACATTCACAATCTTTTGCTTTGATCTCAATTATCTCTTACCACATTTCCTTCGGTTTTTTTTTTTTTATCTCTCTAAAGTTTATTAGCTAAGTCGACAAACTCACCGGAAAATAAAATGGGCCGATGTAAGGGTGAATGTTCGAAGGTGAAGACTAAAAAAACACGTTGGAAACTTGGGGATGACGGTGAGTTCTTCAGACGCCAGGTACTTTAGAAGGCATTAGAGTATACTGTATATATTTATATATGTGATACAATGATATTGTACGATGAGTCAATTCTTTTGTATAGTAACATCATAATGCAATGGGCTAAAACTGTATACTGTATGTATTTATATGTACGATACAATGATACTGTACGATGTATACTGTATGTATTTATATGTGAGAACTGTGATACAATGATATTGTACGATGAGTCAATTCTTTTGTATCTTACACCCTGCCGATGTAAAAAAGAAAGCGATCAAAACTTCCCTTAAGACCAACTTGAATTTGAATTTGAATTTGAAATTGCTCCAATATATTTTCGTAAATGGCAAAATTGTATCTGGAGAAAGAAAGAATCATTTGACTCTCTTATCTCTCAATATGAATTCAAATTCGAATTTCGAACTGGAAGAATTCAAAAAAATCGACATCACACCATAGGAAAAATATTCTGGAAATTAATAAAAGTCATTTACCTCAATTTCATATAGGTAGGCATGTCAGGATCAAACGAAGATTCCTTATTTGTAGATAAAGCACAATTGTAATTGCTATGATCGAGAAGCTTGTTCCACCATTTCGGTAAATACATGACAATGGAAGATAGTACTTGGGCCTATATGGTATATGTAATATGGGCCGAGTTATAAATGCTTCATTTAGCCCAAACTACACCTATCTGAATTTGAAACCGCATCTCATATTGAACACTTAGAGGCCGGACCTCAAGTTTGTACATGGGCTTTTATGGATTGTTCAGTTGGAGTATTTTATATATATATTCCACCATGAGATTTCAAATAGACATTATGATAACTCTTTGCTAGATGGCAATTTTGCAATATATTTATTAATTTTTGGAATTCAAGAATACAATTGAAATCAATCAAAATTTGGATAGACTAGTTCAAATCTATAAGCACCCATAAGTCCTAGCATAGATCATTTTTAACTTATACATGTAGCTTAATCCAAATCTTTGGCCATTCATCCATTGAGCTATTCACTTCTGGAGTGGTCTCGAATTCACTTCATATCCCTGCAAATAATAAGAAAACACACTCATAAACTAATTCCGTATGCCTATTTTATGATAGAATTCGATCTCAAAAATCAAGTTTGTAGACATATAAAATCTAGTTATCCATATCAATTATCCAATAATCTCATGACCACGAAGATAAATGTTATCACTTACATCATCCACAGCAGTCCTCAACGCATGTATTTGTTCCCGTGAAACTGTTCTCGTCTGTCAATTCAAAAATAATAATTACTTAATCAAAAGAAACAAGAATAATTAAGGATTATATAAAATATTATTTTTAAGTAATATATGTATACCCTTCTTAGTATTGTCCAGTTAACACCCTCTGTGCAAGGCGGAACTGTGAGAGAACCCGTGTACGAGTATAATTTGTTAGTTCTAAAACCGATCTCATTTGGATCGATTTCTCCTGCATGCATTTCATGATGTACCGTCGCTGAATTGATTTCATCCAAGAGCTGTTCAACACCAAATAAGATAAATTTATCAATAACGAAGTAAAATATCTCAATATTATGCTGGTATATATCATTGTTACGTGACCACTTATAATATGTTAGATTATAGTCCAGTCTCATGTGCAGTTAATTATGCATTGTACTTACGTGTCTAAGGAAGGGATCTGGACGCCCCAATCTGTATAGGGTGGCAATAACTGCCATCTCTCCAGCAGGGTTAATATGAAGCATATGCAGCTCCATCTTAAATCTGCAAACAAATTGAGCATTCTTTGAGATTTATAATGAAATTTCGGTTCGAATATCATTTATTATTCGTGAAATGTTAAGTTAATATAAGAATAGAGGGGTTTTTATCATTAAATAATATTAATATTATAAAAAATTAACCATGGTAGAGACATGATCAACATTATATATTTAACTATATTATATTTTAATTTCAACATTGACCCGTCTAAATATTTTTGTAACTTAATATTCAATATGTGATATCGATTATGTCTCTTTGAGAGACGGCTACTCTTAATAAAAACCTTCTCTCATTAATAGTGTGCTCTGAAGGTGTATGCCAATGAGCCTGATCAAGTTTGTACGTTGTTCCATTGATTTTAGCGCTTCCAGCATTCCCATTCCATCGAACCTGTACGTTTGTTATGAAATGTCATGAGCTCCACGTAAAGTTAATATCAATCACAATATCCTAAAATTCTCAATGTATAAGTTGGAATCAACTTTTAGATGAAATGTAATTCTATGTATGTACCATGATATCGTGGCCTCTGTTGATGATGACGGCCGGAGCAGGCTTATAGGCTCTAACCACGTGGTCATTCGGCACTACAAGAACTCTCTTATTTTTGCCAACGTCAATTGGCGACTGTAACTTTCCAGTTCCACATAGCTTCCAATCTGGGTGTATAGTACCCCAGTTTTGTGGCCCGTGGGTTACATTTTGATAACTGAAACGAGTTTCATCCTCTAACATATATAACCACAAAAAACACATATATTAGCAAGATAATTTATAGTCATGTAATGTAATCGATCTTCTATGAAAAATAATATTAATTACTTTTTCTGTTCCGCATCAAGTTTCTCATTTTAACTTTTCATAGTTTAAGATTAATTCGTAGTTAAAGTCGAAAATTTTTAATAGGAAATAGTTAAAGTGAAAAGCTAGATCCGAAACGGATGAAGTAGTTTTTTATATGAATGTTCATGGGAGATTCAAATCTTACCAACTTCATTCTGGGCATTGATGGTACATGCCAATAGCACACATGTAATGGTGAAGATGAAACTGAGCTCCCGTCCCATATTTATTTCTTAAGCAAAGAGATATTTGGATCACAGAAGTAGTTTTTCAAGCACAATAAAGGTCTGTATATATAATCATACATTAATTATTATATAAGAATAATTTATTCCATATTTTTATGTGTGTGAAATATCCGCATTACCTGCAAAGACCAACAAAAATAAGAGTATGGAATTTTATATATAGCACTCATAATAATATCCAGGAGATTTATTTTAGTAAACTCTAGATGAGCCGGAATTATAGGGGTAACAAAAGATATTGAAAACGAATTGTGGTACATGAATTGCTAATCGATACAATATTATATCGTGCTCTGGACAATAAACTTATTTGTCATTTTTAACTGTTCCATCAAACTTCATACATTATTAAAAAAGAAAATTATTCCACCACTAACAAATAATAAATAATTTCAACTTTACATAAAAATTACATATTTTATCACTAAAAGTACATTTTTTCCACTTTCTTCATTTTTATCATTACTTTAACTTTTCGGATAAAACTATACGCCGATCCTAATATATGAAGTTTGATGGGACGGAGGGAGTATATGTTTATGAGTATAAAAACTTACAAAGATTATTAGGAACCTCATTTCTGAATGAGAAAATTAAGTGACTATTTGGTATGCAATTCGAATTGACTCGAACGGTATACCAATCAGACTCTAAATATCCGATCTTAATTATTTTGTTTACTTCGAGTCAAATGATAATTTCATGATTTGGTGTTTTATCTTTAGCTTTCAATTTCCAAATTTTAGGCTACATGGTTGATATAAACTAAGATTAAATCAAATACATGATTTTGAAGTGAGTTCGAGTTCGAAGTTTGTGGCGAGCTTGCACCTAGACATATTTATCATTAGCCAGACAAGATTTTATACATCTTGATGATGAGAAACCTACAAAAATATTAACCAACCATTATTCAAGAGATAGTGTTGGATTTCATAAGCGTGCCTCAAAGCCCAACAAACACTTTCTTAATATTTAATTTACTTGTCTTCTTACCCCAATTCGTCCATAACTTTACAAAAAAGAAGAAAGAAACATCCATAAACTGAGATTAGAAGAACACGCCATTGGCTCATAAGTAAGAACCAGTTACGAGTCTACGACATTTCTATCCTAGTTTTACTTGGTATTTTTTATAATGTGCCCTACCGGTTTAGTTGGTCATGTTTCCTGTAAGCTACCCTAACGATTCAACTGATTCGAGCCAGGCGATATCTCATAAGAGGTCCAAAGGGCGAATTTGCTTCGATCAAATTAACCGGAGGATCCGAGATCCATCACTCCATTATAGTATCACAGTAAATTTTGTCCTCACACCAAATTGTTCCCGACATGCACCATATAAATATTTTTGACCAAACACCGGTTGCAATGTTAATTAATAGTACACTGTACAGTATTCTGAATCTCCAAAATATTGGTCCAAATCTCAAATGAATAAATGTCAGTAGCCTCATAGTTTAATTTTTAGCTAGAGATTACCTGAATAGGTGGTGATTGGAGTGAAGTGTCATCACGGGAGGCAAATTTTGGGCTCTAGTGAAGTGGAAATAACGGCTATATATATCTAGGTTGGTACTACATCAAAATCAATGCTTATCAAAATCAATGCAGTGGCCTAATACAGACACCAATCTGCAGACCACTCCATCTTCTGCAACCGAATCAACGGTGACCTACGTGACCACCACCATCATTTTTGTGACTTCCATTTTGATAATGTCTACCGACCCAAGTGTTTAGGATTCGATTATAATCGCAATATTATGATTAAATCATTTATTTTAATTAATTTTTTAAATTTTAATCGCTATCTGAATTACTTGTTAAGTCAATATTTGTCGAAGTGACTAATTCAGATACAATTTACATCAATTCTCTTCTTTATACGCGACTTAAAAATGAAAAAGGAAACAATGTAAAGTTAAAATAAGCATATTTATTGTGACGTGGTTAATGATATGAATTGAAGTCACACAAGAATGGAGAGTCTTAAATGAAAATACATTGGGAGATTTCAATTTTCACATATCCCAAGCTAACAGAGACACTTCACCTACCAAAATACTTAAAAGTGGAAAAAAAATGTTATATTGCCATATTTGGGTGGAGTTTCATGAGTAGTGTAATTTAGTCTGTACTTCCACAACTGCATAAAATGTAAACTAATAAGGATATATGTGGTTCTAAATCTCATTAAAAGGGAGCGGGAAATGTCAAAATGTCTATTTTATTTACTCAGCGAGATGAATTAGACATGAAATCCAAAACTATTATAGATACCTTTCATTTCATTAAATTTTATTGTATTTCCAATATTACAAGAAGTTCTTGAAAATAAAGAAACGTACATGAAAGATTATAAATTTCTTAAACATGAAGAATCGAAAAATTACATTTCTTTATGTTTAAGAACTCCTTGTAATTGTGCAGCTCGATCGAGATCGAGCTGAAGTTAAAGTTGATAAATACTAACGAGTCAAATTTGGTCATAGTTCGATTCGACTCGACTTGTTTACATGTCTAGTTGAAATAATGAAACATGATGAAATGGGTGAGGGTATTGAAAGATGGGGATGAAATTGGACCAAATGCCTTTCTTTTAAGGGTAAAATTGGACCAAATGCTAATGGGAAAATTTTGGGGCCAAATACCACACAATCGTGTCGTGTGCACATGCAATGGAAAAACCAAGAGGTCCTGAAATTATGTCAGCTTCAACTGCAAACCCCATCCATGTCACATGAATCCTATGCCATTTTATGTATATATACACTATTTTTTAGATAGGAGAAAATTATATTTTTATTATATTTTATATATTCATTGAAATTAAATATTCACGAAGACAATCTATATCGTATAATTATTTTTACTAAAATGAACTATTCCAAAATGTCAAAAACCTTTGACACATTACCACTTTAGTTTAAAGTTCGAGATTTTTTACGAAATGTAATCGTGAATGATAACTCCCAATTCCATTATAAACCAACTTCACTCTTCCACAATCCCAGCACTCACACACACACACACATCATGTTGCTCTGTTCTTCTCTTCTCCCATCCTTTTCTTCTTCACTTAGATTTTCTTTCCTGTTCTTGATACTATCATGTACTTCACTTCAGCTAGATTCAGCTCCTTCATCTTCTGCTCAGCAAAAAATTGGTAAAGGCTACACTTTAGTCTCCATTGTAAACTCCCCTTCTGGTGGTCTTATCGGCCAACTCCAACTCAAACAGAGCAACTCCATTTACGGACCTGACATTCCCAACTTACACCTCTTTGTCAAGTATGTATACCTTCTCAATTTCCATTTTGTTTCAAGATTTCATTTTTAAGCTTAAAAATCTGATCTTTATGCATTTCTTGAATTTTTCAGGTATGAAACAGACAACCAGTTGAGAGTTCACATCACAGACGCCGATAAGCAAAGATGGGAAGTACCTTATAATCTTTTACCCAGAGAAAAACCCTCTTCTTTAACCCACACAATTGGCACTGCAAAATCAAGAAAAGAAGCTAACACACCCAAATCTGGTGAATTCGCCGGAAAAGAGCTCATTTTCTCTTACAACTCCGACCCTTTTACATTTTCCGTCAAAAGAAAGTCAGACGGTCAAACCCTTTTCGACACAGCTTGTTCGGAATCAGACCCATACAATAGTTTAGTCTTTAAAGACCAGTACCTCGAAATTTCAACCAAATTGCCCAAAGATGCTTCTCTCTATGGTTTGGGTGAAAACACTCAGCCACATGGGATTAAGCTCTACCCAAATGAGCCTTACACACTCTACACTAATGACGTGTCAGCTATTAGACTCAATGCTGACCTGTATGGGTCTCATCCTGTGTACATGGACCTGAGAAATATTGGAGGAGAACCATTTGCACATGGTGTTTTGCTGCTGAATAGTAATGGTATGGATGTGGTTTACAGGGGGAACTCACTGACCTATAAAGTCATTGGGGGTGTTTTCGACTTTCATTTCTTTTCTGGGCCATCGCCATTGTCTGTTGTTGACCAGTATACTCGGTTCATTGGAAGGCCAGCTCCTATGCCCTATTGGGCTTTCGGTGAGTAGTCTTTATTTTGCTTTTCTCTATGTGCCGTTCTCTATGTGCCGAAGTGTCGTACCGTGCAACATATAATCGTAGTAGTATTGACAATTAGTATGATTTATAACATGCATTTTCTTGGTGGTTCTGCTACTTGCTGCTTCTGTCATTTATAGTGGTTGTCTTTATGTTTGCTTCAACTGCTAACTAGTAACTTCACTGAAGCACATGCATTGTGTTTTCGATTTCTTCTATGTGATGCAGTGTCGTACAGTGCAACATATAATCGTAATTTGTAGTAGTATTAACAATTAGTATGATTTATGACATGGTGGTTCTGCTACTTGATGGTTCTGTCATTTATAGTAGATTCAACTGCTAACTAGTAACTACACTGAAGCACATGCATTGTGTTACTGCTATGTGTTTGTTTTTGAGTTTGAATTGGACTTGAATACTAGTACTAGCTAAATTGATTCAACATGGAAGGTAGATAGAATTGTTTATGGACTTATGGTAGATGAAAGTGTAGTAAATAGTGATTGAAGTGTGGGGTACTCAGGATTTGAGACCCCCCATAATCACGGTGATGGTCACGCAAACAATAAAAATGTGTTCAATAGCATTGACAGACATTTGCATCAACTGTGATAAATGTCCAGTTGTCATGTAGGTAATGTAATCAAACCAAAAGGTCCAAAACATACATTTTTGTTCTATACTTTGTATTATAAATTAGTGCTGCTGTTAAGACTTGATTATCTCCCCAATTATTTATGTTAGAGTTTTAGAGACAAAGAATCAAACGTAGTTGAAAAGTTGGAAAATATTGTCTTCTTCTTGACAACAATATTCCTTAATTTGATAGATAACGTTTTAAGTTACATAAACATGCAACTTTATGTAAAGTTGTTTGTATCATTAGCGGAAAGGAGGAAGATTTTTCTACACCTCAAACTAAATGACTTTGTGTGTACAATATCTTATCTTATACTGAAGGTGATCAAGGTTATTGAAAATCTTGGGAGAAAGAAACAACTGAACTACCGAAAGATGCTTGTTTGTTGGCATAATGCACAACTCGTTTTTGTATTGAAATTTTCTTTTTGTGCCCACTTGATGTGTATATACACTTTGAGTAATCATGCTTATCCAGAAATAGCTTTCGCTTGGACCAGTTTATAAAGGAGACATCAATATAACAGATTCACAGACTCACAGTTATGGTTTTGAGCTTTATAAATTTGCCTGTGTATCATGCAATCTTACCATGTACCGGAATTATCCAGTTTGTTTAACCGTACTTATAAATGCAGTTGTTTAAACTATATTGAGAAAATTATGGAACATTGAGCTACTTACCATATTACTTGTCAGAAAGATTAAAGTCGTGCAAGAATTGTACTATATCGCGTGAAATAATGATTCTGGCATGATGCTGCAGGTTTCCATCAGTGCAGGTGGGGATATCGTAACCTATCAATGGTTGAAGAGGTAGTGGACAGCTACAAAAAGGCCAAAATCCCTCTTGATGTTATTTGGAACGATGATGATCACATGGATGGCCATAAGGACTTCACTCTCAACCCCATCAGTTATCCTCGCGAAAAGCTCAAGGCTTTCTTGGACAAAATCCACGCACAAGGCATGAAGTACATTGTGATTACTGATCCAGGAATTGGTGTCAACAAGAGTTACGGTGTCTATCAACGAGGTGCTGCAAATGATGTCTTTATCAAGTACCAAGGCAAGCCTTATCTAGCCCAAGTCTGGCCTGGAGCTGTTAACTTCCCAGATTTCCTCAACCCGAAAACTGTTGACTGGTGGGTTGATGAGGTTCGCCGTTTTCATGAACTCGTTCCAGTAGATGGCCTCTGGATTGACATGAATGAAGTTTCCAACTTCTGTACGGGTTTGTGTACAATTCCAGAAGACAGAATTTGCCCAAATGGAACAGGACCTGGCTGGGACTGTTGCCTCGACTGCAAAAACGTAACAAAAACAAGATGGGATGATCCACCATTCAAGATAAATGCTTCAGGGATAGATGCGCCTATAGGATACAAGACGATAGCCACTAGCGCATATCATTATAATGGGGTGTTGGAATATGATGCACATAGTATCTATGGTTTCTCTCATTCAATTGCTACTCACAAGGCTCTTCAGGGGTTACAAGGGAAGCGTCCGTTTATATTGTCCCGCTCGACATTCGTTGGCTCAGGACATTATGTCGCACATTGGACTGGGGATAATCAGGGAAACTGGCCGAATTTGAAGTATTCGATTTCCACAATGTTGAATTTTGGTATATTTGGCGTTCCTATGGTTGGTTCGGATATATGTGGATTCTATCCTGGTGGACCATTGGAAGAGCTTTGCAACCGTTGGATCGAACTTGGTGCTTTCTACCCATTCTCAAGGGATCATGCAAATTTCTATTCTCCAAGACAAGAGCTTTATCAATGGGAATCAGTGGCTGTGTCTGCTAGGAATGCTCTTGGAATGAGGTACAAGCTTTTGCCATATTTCTACACTTTGAACTATGAGGCAACTGTATCTGGTGCGCCAATTGCTCGTCCCTTATTCTTTAGTTTTCCGAATGAAACTAAATTATATGGAGCAAGCGAGCAATTCTTGATCGGGAGCAGTCTGATGGTGTCTCCAGTGTTGGAACAAGGTAAAACCAAGGTGAAAGCCCTCTTTCCACCTGGTAGCTGGTACAATATGTTTGATATGACAAAAGTAATTGTCGTGAAAAAGTCGAAGCAATTGACACTTGATGCACCCTTGAACGTGATCAACGTTCACTTGCATCAGAATTCAATCATACCAATGCAGCGTGGTGGAATGATCTCTAAAGATGCAAGAATGACGCCTTTCACCCTTGTGGTCACATTTCCACTTGGAGCTAAAACAAGCAACGCAAAGGGTGCCCTTTTCCTGGATGATGATGAGCTTCCAGAGATGAAACTTGGGAATGGATATTCCACGTACATTGATTTCTATGCTACACTTAGTGGAGGCAAAGTTAAGATCTGGTCGGAAGTTCAAGAAAGCAAGTTCGCATTAGAGAAGGGATGGATACTGGAAAAGGTTACTGTACTTGGACTAAATGGAATGTCGAGTGCTTATGAAGTTGAAGTTGATGGTATTAATGCAGATACTTCCAAGGTGGAGATGAGTGCAACAGAGCATGAATATCTGGAGCAACTGGATGAGGATGCAAATAGGATGAAGAGTGTAATGGTAGAGGTTAACGGATTGGATTTGCCAATGGGGAAGAATTTCGCAATGTCCTGGAATATGGGCAGCAAAGCATGAAGAGACGTATATTTCGGAATAATTCATTGGCATAAAGGAAGGTTTTGAGTGAAGAAGAGATGGCTTTAGAAGGGAGTTTTCATCCTCCTTCATCAAAATAAGCCAATTATTCAGTTTTTTGTTACTTACTGTTGTTGCCCTGGAAGTGCATAAAAGCTGTTTTGGAAGAATATCAACATTTACAAATTCAGAAATTTGTTTTGTTGGTTATAATATGTTTGGTCCTTTTCTTTTGCTTCTTATCTGCCTTTACAGATTCTGCTATTTGATATGCGATCACTTTACATGCGTTTTGAGTTTTATCGTTCATAATTGCAACCCATCACTTGCTTGTTTCTGATGAAGTTGCACTTGCCAAATGCGTTTCTTCAAGTCATTGTTCAGAAGTCGTCGATGAAGACATTTTACCGGACGATGATGTAGTGAATTCACTTTTATTGTTTTCTGCGGTGCACATAAGAAGATAATAAGACATGTTCTTTCGAAGCATGTTAAATCCTTGTGCGATTCCATCAATATATATGTTATTCGATCGAGTTAGGTTTCTTGCGTGATTTTTGGGATTCTCAATTTAGTATTGATGTGATCAATTTCTTAGAGAGTATATAGGAACCGTAATGGTATTTTGGGTTGTAGATGTGAGCTATGCAAGTACAGTTTATGCCTGATACTTGAACTTTGAAATATACAGAATGCTAATATTGTTACTTAACAAATGAGTTAACATAAGATATTCATACAAATACTCGATTGGAGGTCTGTGTATTCATTCAATTCGTGATCTACGTTCAACAAGGCTGGAGAGGAGGTTCCTTAGACAACACGATTTTGCTGGATGTACCACCTCGAGAGCGATCCTTGGCATAGAAGTCCCGTATGAGTATGCCCTGGCGTTCGAATCATTCGCTGTGGTACTTCTCTAAAGTCGATACATGTGGCCTTTACAAGAAAGAAGCATTAGTTCGAGGTGCAATATGCAAATTGTCAGGACCAATGTGACCCAATGGCGAATGGAGCGTCATATCTAGTAGAGGGGAAACGAAAATTCAAGTACTCTGTTTGTCAAGTTCAAGAAAATAATTTATTTTAATCGAATTAGTAAAAATTATGATGAATTAGTCAATTTTTCATTGAAATTACATTAAAAATGAAATAGAACAATTTCAAATCTACATCAATTTACAAAAAATTATATTAAATTGAGCTAGTCAATTGAATGTAAAGGTAAATTAGAAGCATAAAGTTATCTTGAAATAGTCAATTTGATTACAAAATTAACTTCCGCATAAAAGTGAAACATTATGTGTGGATTTTTGAATTGTTACTAAATCAATATTCATTTTGAAAGTGGCAAATTCGTACAACTATATCCACATAAATATCATATGCAAAGTTAAAGTTTGACGCGATATATTTTTAAATAGTCTTTTCATTTTATTATTATTAAATTTTAAATTCGAAAGGAAATAAAAAATAAAATTAAGAATGTGCACCAACTTTTCGTTGTTCTAAAACTATATAATTTATTCGTCCCGCAAAATTTATATATTTAGTGACTGTTCCGAATATAATCGAAGTTGAATTTATTTGAATGGATAAATAGTGATTAAATTGTAGTCGGACTGTTAAAATTAGTATTTGATATATAATTATAATTTTATAGGATATTATAGATTTGTTATACATTTTGTGTAAAAGATATAATTAGTTAAGTATGATTTGATTGGTATGAAATTTTTGATGTTTTGATGTTTTGAATAATGATCAAAATTGTAGAGTTTCGATATTTTGAATGATGTTATGTTGTCTTTATGAATAATGACTTAATAAGCTTGAAATTTGGGGAATATTAAGAACGTTTTGATATTGTCAATTTGGATTGATTCCCAAACACATAACTATTAAAACTCAATTTAAGTGGTACTTGAATTGTATATCAAACAAACACTTATTATTTTTATTCGTCTACTTAATACATTATTAAAAAGAGAATTAATTCCAAAACTAATAAATATTAATCAATCTTAAATTTATAGTTAAAATATATAATTTATCATTAAAATTATACGTTTTATCACTTTTTTTATTTTATTGTTATTTTGAATTTTTATATGAAATTATAAGTTAATTTAATAAAATAATATATAAAGTTATTTGTGATGTGAGGGGCTAAGTTGATGGATTGACCTATAGGAATCCCAGAAATGAAAAGTCTCAAGAAAAAGGGGAAAATATTGTTAGTATAGTTAGTTGCCGGCCATTGACTAGAGTAGTGAGAGCGTGGAGCAAAATGAAGAAGAGTGAATTCTACTAGTAGTAACGGTCATTATCGAAAAAGCTGGAGAGCATGATATGACTCTGCTACCAGTAAGTCACGTTACTTGCCTCGTTGAGCACCAGCTGACACTGCTCAACGTGTCCTCATTCTATGCTTCTTTCTTTTCACTTTCACTTTTTACTTATAACTCCGTCCCGTTTATAACGTAACATTTATCATACACAATCATTTTAAGTAAAATATTTAATATGTGCTTAATAATAAATTTGAGATAAAAAAATATATGTGAATTTAATAATATATGGTTACAAATTATTTATATTGTGGACTTATTATTTTAATTTAATACTACATTCAAAACAAAAAATTATTTCAATTCTACCGGGACGGATTGTATACTATTGTACACTTACTTCTATAATTATTATGGCGGGAAATTATCACCGCCTCTCTTTTTTCGCGCCTTTTCTATCGATATCATATCTATGAGTGGCCCTAATTTCCTCTTTAACGGATAAAATTAAATGTTGGATTTTACTACTCCGTTTCATTTCGATGTAAAATGTATCCATTCAGTAGTTCTATATGGGGTTTGCTAGGTGCAAAACACTTTTTAACTATTATAAATATAAAATTTAATTCATATATTTATTATATACTCCTTTTAACTTATAATACTTTAAATATTAAAAAATAATTAAAAAAATTACTACAATATGATACGAGACCAAAAAGTTATATGATACAAATATTAATTGAATTGAATTTTAATAGTTATCTTCCGGCAACCCTCAAGGCTGCCAGGACAGCCCGTCTGGCAACCTTGAGGGTTGCTAGACGGGCTGTTTTGGCAGCCTTCAAGGCTGTCAAACAGCCTGTTTAGTACTTTTATTTTTTTAAATTTAAAAAGTTAAAATTGTTAATTTAGTATGAATGGTTTGAGTACATTAGAATTTATTTATTTTTAATGTTATCCTTGAGTTTTATTATAATTGTTTAAAAATCATAACCTCCTCGTGTTCTTTAATTATGTTGTTTAAATATTCGACGGGAAATACGCATGTAGAGAGTTCAAATGCATAAATAAAAATATTTGTGGATAAAATTGTAGTATTTTAAAGTTTATGGGGTTATTTTATAAATTAATGTAATTTTGAGTTGATTTGTAATATATTAAAATTTTATCATGCGTTTAATAAAAAGTGTCAGGCGTTTAACTGACGGCAGGCTCCGCTATCATTCTTGCTCTTTTCTTTAGGAGGCCAACCGACTCGCCTCCCATAAGGTTTTTATATAGGTGGCATCAATATAGTATAGGTAAATTTATAATATAGTAAATTTTATTTACTATTTTATTATTCCGTCATGTTAAAAGTGAAACACTTTTTCGTATTCGACGTCCCACAAAAATGCATCAATTTTTCATTTATGAAAATAAAATTCACAATGCAATCATTTGTAACCATACATTATTGGGCCCTACATATACTTTTATATCTCAAACTCATTATTAACCACATACTACATATTTTTCTTAAAAAGCGTACAAAATCTAATTGTTTCGTTAATACAAATAGGGTATCATTTATCTCATTTACTTTCTTATACTTTATACATTATTGGTTAATTTCTCATTCCATTAAAACGTTCTTAACTTTCTTTTGTTATACTTCTTCGTCCCATCCTAAACTTTCCATATACTTTATGAGTTTAAAAAATAAGACAAAAGTACTTTCGTTTATAACTGAGTGGCATGAGATGTAATTTTAAGCTATTGTATGAATATTCTAATATTATAGTGGAATTAAAGATGAATACAAATGAAAATGAAAAACTCTAACTAAAAGATAAAAATGACAGAATGAGAATTCTAGAACGAGAGCAGTATTTTATTAGAAATTTCCTCTCACAGAAAGTGAGGATTTTCTGTGAGGATTTTACATACTTTCCCAATTTAACACAATATTTTTCACCATCTCATTTATTTTATCACTTGCATACAACTTTATCTAACAACCACAATTTAATGTTTGATTAATTCTTTTTAAACTAATAGAATATACCTAGTAAGTTTTTACGGATAAGATGGAGGCTATGTTTAACATAATTAGGTGTGATAAGGATCTGATTTTGATAAGCTTTCAATGGATTTGATGGACCTCATGTGTTACAAAACTTGATGATTAGGTAGTCCATGAGTTGCTTGATTTCCATAAAATTGTTACCAAATTAATAAGTTAATAAAATTGTTGATTTATTATTTTAATAATTTTTATAAATAAAACTAAATCTGCTAGGTTATAAGCTACTATGCTAACTATTCCTGTTATAAGATTATTACGAAAATGAGATTGACCGAGCTAATAAATTATGATTGTGTGTTTAAGTTGTATTCTCTTTAACTAAGATTTACTGAACTGAACTGAATTGAAGTAAATTATAAATTATAACTAAGTCGAGCTGAACTGTACTGAATTAGACTGAACACTTAACTAACTGAAGTAATTTTCAGTTGAAGATAACACAATCTTAATGGAGTTGCAATATTTCTATTTATGTTGTGTTCTCTTCAACTGAAAATTTACTGAACCGAATTGGATTGAATCGAATTGAACTGAACCGAATTAAACTGAACTTTACTGAATTGAACTGAAATAATATATAAATTAGAATTTAACTATACTCAATTAAATTAAACTGAATCAATTTCAGACCACCCGACCCGCAACAACATATCTAATTATATAATTTTATTAAAATGTTACTACTAATTAGGACGGAGTTAGCAAGGTAGGGTGTAGTGTAGTGTGCAGTGGATGAGTACAAGAATGATGGCGGCTAGGACACTTTTCGCAATCTGATTTGTTGTTGTTTTTATTGTTACCAGCAGTATCACGTGATCTTTGCACGGTCACTATTTATCGAACTAAATTTAATTTAAGTCATCACTACTTTACTACTAACTGCTACAGTGCCACTACTAACTAAATTTAATTTAACCTATACCTGCTTTATTCGTTTATTACTACTAATTTTTAACTTTAAACATTCAACTTATAATAAGATTTCCCGTTGGAATATTAATTACTGGGAATGCACACTTAATTATGCACGGACCTCACTTAATGCCACAATTAATTCTTGTTTTTTCCGTACTAGTATTGATAATTTAAAAACAGTTGATATATTCATTTTCTTTTCAACGCATCATGTTTAAATTCATTAAAAATGTACCCTCTCTGCGCTCAACAAATTTCTTTTTTTTAAAAACGGTTAAAGTGTAATTCGAACCCCCAACCTATTGGTCGTTTTCGTTAAACAAATATATTTTACAATATATTTTGTTTAGATGAACATTTACACTAAAAGTTTCTTGATATTCATTTTGACACTGATTTTAGTATATAACATTGTAGTAAACTTATTAACGAAAGATTCCTAAAAGTTGTATTAGGTCGAAGGAGCAAGTATTCTACTTGAAATTATGAGACCAAGATTTGGTTTAACCAATAGTAGTAAGGAAGTGATTAGAACAGTATTATTGTGACCATCAAATATAATCCCAATGAATGACCAACCAAGCAACTTAGGTAGGAGTATCTTTTAATACCAACCAGTTAAATGGCATGATATCAATTACCAATCTTCATGCTTTGTACATGCTAGTGACTGCCAGCTCATTTTACACTAGGAAATTTGTACCACCATAAATACATTTGTACACACACTCAATGGTGTGCTCAAAATCGACCCAAAATCCACGGAAATCACCCTCAGACTACATATAGACATATACGGCTATACCCATAAGTCGCTACTACCTTAAATTACTCATGGAAGCTATGACAAAATACGCACTGACACTTAAATTCAAGGTAATAAATCGAGATAATGTAGAATGTATAATAAAATATATTCAAATAAATTATATGTCAAACGATTAGTTATATAATTTCATATAAAATATTAACATAACTTTAACATATAAATAATAATTATATTATATGTTTGTGAAATAGTAATGTGTCATAGATTTTTAGTTGTATATGTCAATAGAAAAGATGATGATACATAAAAAAATTTTAATTTTTTTTAATTATTAATTAATCGATTCTAGATGCAAATCTAATTACACTTGTTGAACAAAACGAATTTATCAATCGATTCTACATGCAAATCTCCATCAATCTCTATTGGAGAATATAATCACCCATTTCGGGGAATCGAACCCGTGACCTCATAGTTACGGAGTGTCTCAACTTGCCACTCGGCTACAAACGCTTTGACTGATGATACACAATTAACAGAGTTATAATTAGCTTTCGAAATAATATTTCATTAGAGTGTGTTTGGTTACAATTATAATTAATTTTTTTTGGTTAAAAACACCTAAATATTTTGTTACTTTAAGGTTTTAACTCAATAGCGATGTATACTATATATCTATTCAATCACTATTGACTTTGAATATAAAAAGTATAAAAATAGATAAATTATAACAAAATGAAATTTAAAGTCAAGTTCATAGAATTTAAGCGGATTGAAGACACTTCTCACATTACAAGGTGTATTTTTCTTTTCGGAATCTAACTAAAATAACTTGAGAGTCAAGTATACAACTTCGGAGTAATTCAAGAATGAGTGAACAACTGAAAAATCTCCCAGTTCGTATACGAGTAAGAATAAAGTACGTGGGAGATAACTTGTGTTGGTACAATGATACCAACATATCACCTCAATAGATACCTACGATTAATCCCGCCAGTTAAAAAGGTCGGGATTCGATTCGTAAGGAGCCGTGTCGTTTCATAAAGTGTGTCATAATATCAACCATAAAAATTAACACTATACTAAACCTGTTTACATTATGTTCTTCTCATATGAATAATAATTAATGTCGGTCTGGTTCAGTTCAAATCATATAGACGTAGATTATGCAAAGATTAGTATGTTGATGATGTATTGTATTGTATTGTATTGTATATTTATGTATAGAAGTTTGCCTTGGAAATACACAAGACACGTGAAAATAAAAGTAAAATAGGAAAGAAATCACATTTCTCAAGAATACCCTTTTCTTTCTTTATATTATTAGTACTGAAGAAATTTCAATGTTCAACCACCAATCCAGAGATTTTTCTCCTTTTCTCATCACTATCTCACTAGACTAGAAGCAGTCTAGATTTCTCTCACCAATTTCTACCATTTTTCGCTCACTGAGATCCGGTTTTTGTTCTCATATATAGCACCAGCAGCACAAAGAAGAGAGGATTGTGACCATATATATCTAATCCTCTTCTTCACTTGTGTCTTCTTGTTTCATTTCCAAATCAACTTGTTTGGTTGCTGTTGACAGATACAAGGGAATTTAAGATACGGTTTTATCTCTTCCTTTTCACACCACCATCATCTCTATATATACCAGATTCTTACCTTGATTCATCCCTTTTTCCCTTTGGGTGTTCTCTCTATTCTTTCACTGTTGTTGAGAGAAGAAGAGTAGAAGAAGGGTTGGTTCTTCTTGCTTCTCCTGTGCAAGAGATTGAGTTTTATGTCGGCAAGTTTTGATTTTGCTGCTGTGTTTAGAGCTCTGTCAAAGCTCTGTTTGTCTTCATCTTCATCGTCATCGTCATCTACCTTGTTGTCTACTGGTGTCTGCAACCGAAGCTCACTCTGCTGTTCACCCCAGCAGAGCTTCTTCTCCTTAGTTCCGACCGTTTCGATGCGTTTGAGGCCCAAAAGGTATTATTAACTCTTCTTTATGAAACTCACTTATGGGGTTTTTAAGCGTTTCTTTCAGCTGATTTTGACCTGATCTGAGATGGGTTTTGTCTAAAATCACTTTTTTCTTTGTCTTTGTTAGTACATAGTTAAACCCTTTTGTGGGTTTTGCTTATCTGTTTGTGATTGTTAGGGTTTAATTGGGTTTTTTTTGTATTGTTGCAGGACTTGTTCTGGAGTTGAGTGCTTTGGTGGCTATCACATAAACCGGCTGTTTTTCCTTTTCTTGTTTTTCAGAAGTCAACATTTAGACTAAGAGAGTTCTTTCATTTGCTTGGTTAAGAATTTGCTGCTACTAGTTTGCCTGTTTTGGAGAGGTGAAAGTTTTGTTCGTGGGTATTCTGTTTGAGGGGTTTTGGTTTTTGATAAGTTGGTCATTGTGTCACAATGAGTCCCAAATCTGGTATTAGGAAGACACCATTTAAGCTCAAGACTGAACCTACTAGGCCTATGAGGAGAGTGAGGATCATTTGTGATGATCCATATGCTACTGAGTCGTCTGATGATGAGGGAGTTTATGGTAGGAGGTTCAAGCGTGTTTTGAGTGAGGTTTGTATCCCGATAGACGGGGCTTGGCCTAGACTAGTTGTCGAGAATGTGGAGTCATCCAGTTCTGTTCAGGAGAGTAACTATGGTGGTGAGAGAGTGGCACTGAAGGTTTCTGTTCCTTGTAATGAAACCAAGCCTCGTACTCCTGGGAAATATAGAGGTGTTAGGCAGCGTAAATGGGGGAAATGGGCGGCGGAGATTCGTGACCCGATTCAACATAAGAGGGTTTGGTTGGGTACTTACAATACTGCTGAGGAGGCAGCATTAGCTTATGAACTCAAGCGTGTTGAGTTTGATGCTTTGTGCAACTCTAATGATCTCTCACCCAGTAAAAGCTCCAAAGACCGTAATGTCAAAACTGTATCTGCTGTTTCGGTTTCTAAACAATTGGAGCTTGCTGTTTCTGCAACTGCTGACTCTGGTGGAAGTTCACTATCACTGAATTCACACACATCTCCATCGTCAGTGCTCGAGTTGGATACATTATCATCAGCTGGTGAGGTAAATGCTGCTATGCCTGAGGTGAAGAAGGTTGATGTGGAGGAGCACAAGAAGGATGATGTGGAGGAGCACACGGAAAAGGCTGATGACTTCGTTGAGCAGAAGAAAATGGGTGCTTCAGGAACAATAGACGAGGAATTGATGGCGTACGTGCAGATTGGTGGAGACATTGACTTCGGAATGGATATGGATCCGCTGATGTTCGGGGATGAGTTTGTGGACCCTCTTGATGATCTCTTTACTGGCTTTGATTGCTTTGATGATCTTCCACTCGATGGAATAGAAGGCGTGGAACAGCCTAATGCGCTTCTGGATTTGGACTTCGATTTCAACGTTGATTATGGTGATGGCTTGGGATGGATGGATGAGGAAGCTGCCCCGGTGAATAAAGCAACACCCCTCAATATAGCATTATGCCCATAAGTTTTGCAGGTAGTAGGAGTATCTTATGTTAGTATCTATCGTTCTTTCATCTTTGCCAGTTATTCAGTCTAGTAAGCGGCTGTTTCAACTTATAAGTTATTAGTGTCTCTAGCGAGTGCTTTATGTTTATTCGGAGAGATTTTTGTTGCCTGAGGGATGGAATTTTCCAATATGTTTAGAGGTCCTTAGGTTCCTTCGGGTTTTCTTGAGCTACTTTGAGCCGTCCCAAGGGCCTTTGATCTCATGTTTCATCTCCTTGTCTCTCTTTTATCTAAATGTTTGGATGATCAAGAAGTCCGTATTTGAACCATTCGATTCTGCTTTCTATTGTAGCGTTGATTAGTTCGATTACCCTTTACAGTTTGCTTTTGCATCTGTTGTCTTAAAGTTGGAGCAACATCTAGTAATTAGAAATGATTCTGCTCTTTGTTCTCACTTCTCACTAAGAGTGGATATGATCTGATTCCATTGGAGTGTCTCAACTCCCAAGTTGTTTCTTATTCCACTTGGTATGAGTTTCTATTAAACAAACTGTTTAGGTGTCTAGATGATCAGGACATGTCTGCTGACTAGTTAAGTGGCCCTTGTTAGTTCTTAATTATGGAATTTAAGAAGTCACTTTAGATGTAGTGCAGCAACTTGGACTAGTCTAAATTATCATACCGATGAATTGTTGATGACAAATAATTGTTTTTCCTTTATTAGAGGAAAAATTCATAATATGAACCTAATGTAGGCCTTGATCCTTGTGCTTTGCCAAGCAAAGTGGCAATTGTCAAATGCAACTTGTAGTCTAAAATCTGCAACCTGTGCTGTTCTTTCAACATGGGTATAGTAAAATAGCTAAACATGCTTTGCTAGTTATAACTTTAGCCACCAGGTAAAGCTCTGTTCTCATTTTAGTACCGTTATGAAATTTACGAATATAAATGAAGTATATGATATTTGTTTGGAGACAGAAGGAATAAGCATTTTAGTGACAACTAAAAACACTTAAGAGGTTCTTTGTAGATTTTTTAGTACATGATTTATCAACAACAAAGTTATAAAAATACATAATAAGTCTTTGTTCTGTTTTACTGTGCGAGGTTATAGTTTATACTACTAGAAAAATGGGCATGCGGTACTCGCGAGTGAATTTTCTAATTTATTATATACTAATAATTTAAAAATTAATGTAATTTATAAGAATATTAAACTATATTACAAATTTTGAATCCGGATTCCTTGTGCTAGGGAAAAGAAAAGACATAAGTAATATTGATTAAGTACATTAAAAATGATATTATAAAGCCGAACCATTTAATTTAAATTTTGTATGTTAGATGCATGGTGGACGTAGAGTAGTATTGATAAAAAATGGTAATAGAAAATAAATGGGTGAGTAGAGTAGTAGTAAGAGTAAGTTGGGAAGAAATTATTTTTCATAATGAGGGGTAAAAAAGTAAATGAATAGATTGTTCCAATAATGATATCTATTTTTATAATAGTAATAGATACTTTAATTCTGTTTAATTTAATTTAGAAAATTAAAGTTCGGCATAACATAGCCTAAGTTAAAAGAATGGGCCTGACAGCAGAGTCCACTGGGCTGTGATTGCAATCAATTCACCATTGACCATTCAAGAACTAGTAAATTTCAAAAACTAATTCTCAGTTTTAAGTATAATCGACTAAAAAGCAGTAGGCTGGAGCGATTGGATTGAATATGAAGTTGAGAGTTGTAATTTGGAGCTCATTTCTCCTTGAAACAAGAGACATATAAAGCACCACTACAAGCTTGCAGGTACATATATAGATTGCTACAAATTGGATCATTCTGACATATACTATTACACACAAGAAAAACTTTATTTGTTGAAATCTGATAACATGTTCTTCTTTAGTTCACCTAGAACTTGACCACTTCAGGGATATAAACTGGGTACCTATCAATGCAATCAAGCCAAGGTCCATCGATCGGTGTGTCTATCCTCCGGTTACACTTCCAAACAGCACTGTTACATTTGAACCCACTCCCAAATGCAATCTGCCACACCCTGTCACCTTTGTTCATCCTCCCTTTCGACTCAATGTAACTCAACTCATACCACAACGATGATGAAGACGTGTTGCCAAACCTATGCAGGGTCATCCTGGAGGCCTCAACCTGCTGGTCTGTCAGCCCGAGGTTCTTCTGGAGCTGGTCGATGACCGCCCTTCCTCCAGCATGGATGCAGAAGTGCTCGAACGCAAGCTTGAAGTCTGGGACGTAAGGCTTAAGTTTGGGGTTGAAGAGCTTTTTCTTGATTAGTGAAATGGCAAAGAGGAATTGCTCAGTGGCTGGTAAAACAAGAGGGCCAATAGTTGTTATGTTGGTTTTTAAAGCCTCACCAGCTACTGCCATAAGATCAATGCTCAATTTCATTCCAAGGTTTCCTTCAGGATCTTCTTCTTGTGATATGCATCTGTATGATTTGTCATCACTTCCAAGATGAGTTCTTACCTGCAGTTTGATAGATAAGACATTAGATATCCAATCTAAACAAAATAATTTCAAGAACTAGCATAAATAATTAGATCTGCAGTTCTTTACAATCTTGAAAAAGTAGATTTGATGATATGTCAAGGTAATGAAGCTTTTGGCATATCCACACATATTTCGAATCTATGCCGAAATAATTTCTTTCTCAACTAACCATGATACTTGTAGGCGTGATAAAATTCCATCGCATAACATATCTTCTCAAGAATTTTCAAGCACAATACTCAAATATTTAATACCTTTTGATCATATTGTGGCACTTTTGTAAAGACTTAGTAATCCAGTTGGATTAATTTCAAACCTATTTATAAGTAATAACTCGTAAAAGAATACACATACAAGATTCGTAGAAAAACATTAAAATTCAAGTTCGAATCAACGTGATAACGATTAATCCATTGTCCCCACAATTGAAACATCTTGAATGCTCAACATGAAAGTTATTGTAAACATCTACCAACTTACCTAACATCTGAAATCTTGAACATGATCTTGTTTCAATTTCTAGTGCTTTGAATAAATTGAAGTTTAAATACGTTATCTAACTCCTGCACAACATTTAGTACTTCTGACATTAGATATTTTTCCACTGGGGTGAAAATTATGGTCCACCATGTTACATGATGAAGTTGTAACTTTTTCAAATATTAGTAGACACATTTTTTTTCCAAAAAATAAAGCTAGAAATCCTTCGACATGCATTTATGCTGTGTGATACCGGTTTGAAGCTATGAACAAGGTACGCTCTGGAGTTGGGGCTTTTGGTCCTCCCAAATCAGGAACCGGAATCATGAACCATATGGCCCCGATTGGCCGATTCCATGGAACCGGACATTTACTATTCGCCTTTTGGTGTACAATGTAATCATTCGAAACACGTTCATACCCTTAACCTTAAGTTATGCTCTAACTAATTTCTTTACAATATGAATTAGTATACCCTCATTTGTCTCAAATCTTAACAGGGTCAGGGTGGATGCAAGATTTTAACTTTGGGGAGCAAAAGTATATATATGACGTATTTTGAGTGTTCGGAGGAGGGTAAGTGCTACATTTTAAAAAAATATTACCTATAAAAAAGAATTCTGAATTTTACAAGGAGCGAACGACAGCCTGCCCCTCCACGTCTACCCTGAGTTTTAACTCACCATCATTATTCATTACTCATCCGTGGTACTACAACATGCTTGCAAGTTGCAGTAATCTATATTTATTAGCATGGATACTACGTGAAGATTATATCAACTTGTATCTCTTTTATAATCACGAATTTTAAATTTTTAAAAGAAAAATTATTCGTTCATATGAATTAAGTTTGACTTAAATTTATGAATAATATTTACTAGAAATGGTTTCGTAAAAAAATTTCATTTTTCCTTATTAATAAATTTACTTTGATACACATACACGAAAATGAAATACGAGAAGATGTAAAATTAGAGAACTAACCACATGAGAAAGGCGATACTTAGCACGGTGGCGATCAGCCCTCCGGTTCGACAGCAGCAAGGCGGCGCCACCCATCCGAAACAAACAGTTGGGCAAAAGCATAGACCTCTCCTTCCCCAAATACAAACAGCTACTCAAAATCTCCGTACTTATCACCACCACATTCGAATTCGGATAATTCTGCAGCAAATCCTTGCCCAAACTCACTGCAATCAAACCAGCACTACACCCCATTCCAGACAAGTTAAAGCTCTTCACATTGCTCCTCATTCTGTACTTATTGATCACCATTGCCGTCGGAGAAGGCACCGTGATGAAGACACTGCAATTGAAGATCAGAATGTCCACATCTTTCGGTTTCAGCCCTGTTTTGGAAAACAGAGCATCCATGCATGAAAAAATAACCAATTCCGCTTCTTCCCGCGCAAATTTCTTTTCGGGTCGGGGCGGGATGAAGTGGAGCGCGGGTGGAATGCAGGTTTCGGGGCCGAGGCCGGATCGTTCAAGGATCTTGACGAGGAAGTGGATGCTCTTGGGTTCGGACGCGAGGACGATCCGTGCGTGTTCGGAGAATTCGGCTAGGGACGTGCGGTACGAGCTCGGGGGTTTAAAGAGGGCGTAGTCGACGAGGAAGACGGTTCGGGGACGGGAGAGGAAGAAGATGGTGGTGGAGAGGAGGATGAGGAAGGAGGAGCAGAGGAGCTGGGCGGTGGTGAGGTTGGTGATGAGGTGGGGAGGGGTGGTGGTGAGGAGTTTGAGTGTGAGTGTGAGGGTTGTGAGGATGAGGATGTAGAGGAGGAGGTTGTGGGTTAGGTGTTTGTAGAGTTGGTTCATTGTTGAAGGAGGGTTGGAAGCCATTAATGGCGTGGCTTGTGATGAGGTTTGGAGGGAGTTCTTTTGAGTGGGATTTATAGTGATATGGTGGGAGTAGTTTGAGATCGACAGTTATAAGTTTTTATTGGAATAGCGAGACTACGAATAGGTAGTATAAAGTGCGACCACCTACTTGTCTTATAAGGATTTATTCAACAATAGTGGTAGAACAGTCCGTGCATTGGGTTCAATTCATTACTCGTGAATCTTGAAGATAAATGACTACTTGTTACTTTATCCTTGCGAACTTAAATTTAAGGAAGTATGGAGCTTATTGGCATGGAATTAAAATCAATCACTCTCTATATGATTAATACAATTCACTAACTATTTGCCATGTTTTAGTGAATAAGCATAGTTCATCTACTGAGTAATTCTTTCGGGGACCATTGTTATTGAGGGTGTAAAGTTTGGTGTTTTCTTATGTGGTAAAAGTATTGAAAGCTCAAGGAGCTATGTACAATTTGTGAAAAGAGACACTCTTATGTTCCTCCGCTCAAAGCACAGGTCTAGGATGCATAAATACGAATATGCATGCATACAGTACGCATACAAAATACGGTAAAATTATTTGTATTTTATGTATTTTCATATGGATAATTATATATCAGGACTCAAAATTATATCTATTAAATCATATTTTTAGTAATTAAATCCCTAACATTTTAGGACTTTAGAACAATTGTAACAAGTCTTGTTGAAAACTGACTCTTTCAAAATTCAGTTCTATTCAAAAAGATAACAAATCAGAGTTTAACGCATGGAAGAAAATACAATACGTATTTCTGGAGTATGTCAAAGTATGCGTATTAAATACGTACGCAGACGAAATACGCGAGGGCAGAAACATATTCATACTTCCTAGCATGACGTGGATTAAGGCATTGGATCAAGATCAATTTGATGGTTGCTGCTCTTCCAGTCCTTCGGATTAGGTGTATTATATCATTCTTGTTTCTCTCCAGATTGTATTGTATGTCATAAATCGAGGACGGTTTGAAAAGGACCGATAGATATCATAGGTATAACCGAAACATTTTAGATTTTGTTAATAACATCATATATAAATCATTCTTTTTACCCATTCACATAATAAAAATTGTGCCAAAATGGAGGAAGTCACTGTAACTCAATAGGAAGACTTCAATTCTAACACAGGAGTGACAAAATTAAATATGTCAGACGATGTACGCGACAATTTTGACTAAATAACCCGTGTACAGGTTAGAATTGAAGGGTCCTTGATCCCTATTGATGAACTCCATTACTCCACTGTAATAAGTAGGGGTAGAAAATGAGCCTTTTGCATGTTTCTCTTCATATTTATAAATTTCCCAGATAATTTCTTTTTAAAAAGAGTCGAGACTCAATTTTTATTAATAACGAAAGACAAACACGAGAAAAGACACTCGTTGATAGAAAACGAAACCACAACAACATACAACAACAAAAACTACTAAAAAACATGGAACCAACAAACTACCAATACGAACAATCTACATGGACTCAGTCATATGAATCAAATGTGGAGAAGTCAGGGAATATACAAAAATCCCGAAAAGTCCCATAATCTTCGTCATCAGACCCAGAATTTTTCAAAGAATCAAATTTTCCAGATTGAATAGTTTTGAACTCGTTTCGGATAAAAATCTCGAGAATCAGAAAATGAGCATACAAATTATATAAAATGGTATAAGAAGATCAATCCAGACCGAAAATAGAAGAAGTTTGCGACAAGATCAATCGAGTGTTTGATGATATAATAAGGTACTGTTCCCTGTATGTTGGTGTTTAAAGTGGTTGAAAATAGTAGATGGTGTAATAAAATTGAAGGGCCTGCTAAATTTTCTGAAACATGGGCATTCATTATCTCCGTATGCATCAGATGTGGAATAGGATATGGTTCTATACCGGACCGCCTATTTACACCTGCATTCAAGTATCACAACAACTACTCCCATAAACAGTAATTCAGTATTTAATCCGACTATTAATGTAGTACCACATTATGAATGTTCGATTAATTTGTTTGTTTTTAAACGGAGAAGTTGTCTTGAATCCTCAACTTCCGCTTAATAACATTTTTTATTAACATAAATCATATTAACTATTCTTTTTATTTTGTTGTATGTATCTTATATGTTCTTCATTATTTATTATTTCACTCTTACTAAATAACTTTATAATTATTTATTTGTGATAATTAATTAAAAAGAAGAATGAGATAGTATTAGGAGGGGGTAGCTGGGTCATTCAAATCGATTTTCTTCTTCTAACTTGCCACATCTCATTCTCGTCGACTTCTTCTTATGAGCTAGTGCGGTTATTACACATTCACTTTTGTTCATGTTTCAATCGGGTTCTTTTTACTTTAAACTTACTATTTAGAAGTTCTTCACCTAGAATTTTCTTTAAAGTATTTGTTGAGATCAATTTGAAATTACATTGTGAATGTGACAACTAAGTTGTAGTTTAATTTTGATGGTATATGTTTGATATTTGAATATGACTAGTGATTTGATTGTGTTTAGAAATGTATGTTATGCCTTCTGAATGGAGCATGTCCCAGACTATTACGTGAAACTGTGAGGCTTACCGAGTGTGCACCTAAAAGGTAGCGACAGTGAGTTCCCGACGTCATAAAAGAATAAAAAGAAATAGAAGTACTTGGACAAAAATTTCCGGCAACAAGGACACACTTCGCAACAAACAATTGGATCCGGGACTGAATCATTCAGTTGGGCCATTACATCCTCTCACACTCCAAGATGGGCCTTTGAAAATGAAAAGGGTAAATTGGTACAAATCCATGCTTATATACCGGGCAAGCATATAATTCCATCTATCTACTCCTTATGTCATTTAATCCATAATTTGTACACAATTTGCACAACAACTTGTACACAATTTGCAACGAATTAAGCTAAGTCAAACTGGAGTTGTTGGTTTCCTAAAATTCTCACCTCTCAATAGAATTTTTCCTCAAGTCTCATGCCGACAATCTGCCAAACCTATTTTTCGTATCGTAAAGTCAATGTTAAAAGTATTGCGGACCCCTAAATTCACGTATGACAAATTTTGGGAGTAGGTAAGCATATGTATATTTGAGTTACTTCTAATTTCTAAAATCTCAATTGAAGTGAGTATATATATAAACAGTGATAAATTTAGGACAATATTTCAGAGAGGGGTTGAAATTTAATTGTGAGTAAAATTATTTATGCAAAATTATAAAGGTAAAGTACAATTTTGCACTATAAATAGATTTACACAAAATAGTGACTACTTACTTTAAAATAATTGAAATATATTTATCCATTTCTGCTTATATCTTGATTATTGCTTATTACACAAGTTGTCAAGTATTATTTGAAAAATGATGTCTAATTAATTATAACATATGCAAATTGAAAATTTGAAGAAAGAAGGCATAAAATAACATAACAATGGCATGGGAATATAAACGTAGAGATATGTCATATGTGGAAAAATTAAAAACACAATACATAATTTAAATTGCTTGTGGGACGAAAAAGACTGTGATTAGTGAGAGAAACTCTTCAAATGCAAAAAAACACTTTACTCATCACCACTGGAACATATTGCATTTGATTACGAAATGACTATTAGTTAGTATATTAGAGGAATGACAAAAATTTGAGGGGGGTCAGCTGACCCCTTTTGCCCCCATGTAGATCCGCCACTGTATTTAGGTTTGTTGCCATTATTTAAGTCCGGAAGTTTATTTAGTATTGAAGGATAGTGATAATAAACATTTCCGGATCCGTTGTCGACTTCATCGATTAATAAACAAGTCCTATCCGAAACTCTTATCTATTTTGAGTGTATTCACAATGTGCGATATCTTTGTGTAAACGTATGCATAACTGAAATATCGTATTTTGGTGTTCGTGGAGAAAAGAAAAAGAAAAGAAAACAAGTTGATAATTGAATCCATCCAAGTCAATCAACATGTAACACATATGGTCTTAGTTGTCTGGTGTCGTCCACATTTAAGTGTTGAATTTGATAGTTTGGGACCTATGATAAATGAATAATCAATGTTACCTTGCTAGCAAGCTAGCTTATAGTGTTGAAAATAACTGGCATGTAGTATGATAGATTACTAGATTAGCATATAAACAACCAAATAAATTAGGTTTCTTTTTCTTCTCAGAAGTACACCGAAAGAAGCTCGATCACCGTCAAGAGCTTATCCAGGTGGGATTCTAATGAAGATATCATGTGATCTGTTTTCTTTTAAGGTGTCGAATGTCCATAATCCAAGCAACCTTACTCCATAATAATATTCCCAATTCATTTCTTTAAGATATCATGTGGTGACCTGTCATCTTTCTAATTCTAAGTTCACCCATACTTAAAAACGCAAATTTTACCACACTTTTACAATGGCATTAAAGATATGTTTAATAAAATTAGGTGAAAGTTAGCTGTTAGCTGAAAATCTACCAAATAGTTAAAATTTCAGTATATAATATGTCAGTTTCGCCTCAATGCAACTATTATATATGCGGATATCATATAAATTGTGAATAGTAATTACATTGGATGAGACCGGTATAGAAGAAAGAAACCAAAAAAACGATCAAGGAAGAGAAGAAGTAGGTAAATGAACAAAATGCTAGAACAAGTCCAAGTGGTGGTTACAAGAACATGAAAGCAAATTGCGTCCGCCTTCACCTATTTCTTTACTCATCAGTTACACGCATAGCATAATACATGGTCAATCAATCCATTTTACGCAAAAGCCAGCTCATCCAAATATTGGATGAAATTCACATAATCAAATCCATAAATAGAACCACTCAAACACAACACAAAAAACACACATATACACAAACCCTTAACAAGAACGTGCAAGGTCGTAATAAGCCCATTCATTTTCGTTGTTGTATTCCTTCACTTCGAGACTTGTAATTTGACTCAAAACCATCGAAAATAACAATATTACTCCTGTTTACTCATAACAATAATCATGGTGGGAATTGGTAAGCCTGCAACGGAGAATTATGGGAAACTGCTCGAAGATCTCATCGATAGGGCCGGCGGTTGCGCGGTGGTGGATGGAGGCTTCGCCACCCAGCTGGAGAAACACGGCGCCTCCATCAATGATCCTCTTTGGAGCGCACTTTGCCTCATCAAAGACCCCAATCTTATCAAGCGTGTATGTATTCATTTTCGTCCCAGTTTCATTTTTTCGTATTTGTTATAAAATTTTTATGTTAGTGTTGCTAAATGTACATTTTCTGCAGGTACATTTGGAGTACTTGGAAGCTGGTGCAGATGTTATTGTCTCCTCTTCATATCAGGTAAATTTTATTTTCAATTGGTAGTTTTCTACTTTTCTTGCATTTTCTTCATGTTTGGAATAGTTCTGTTTAGATATTGTCATTGACTTATTACTATGTGTGAAAAGAGTTTTTAAATCCGGTTTACTCTGACAAAGGCTGTGAAATTTCAATAAAAGGTCAGTTTTTTCTTAACATTAGAAATTAGAATAATTGGAGTGCTGGGTAGATCCCAATTTATGATCGGTTTGTCATACCGCTGGAGTGGTCATCTCCCCATTAAAATTGAACATTTTGTACAAAAAAAAAATCCAATTCAGTTGAGAAAATCAATTCAAATTCTATCTCAATCAGTCCATTTAGTCTTTTTCATTTTTCGATTGCTGTTGCTCAAGGTCCATCACAAAAAAGTTCGCATGGAGACTCAATATTTAACGGCATGATCCTGGTTAGAATAATGGAGTGCTTGGCAGGATCCCAATTTAGTGTGAACTAGTCTTTTTACTTGCTCTATTGTATTTCTGTCTCCACCTTGGACACCAAATGATTCTTAATGGTTACTCCTCCATATCATACCAAATGTTATTTCTGATTTTGGTAAATTTTATACACTCATTTATCTCGCACCTTGCCACCTTCTACCATTTTTGATAAAATGGTTACTCCTCCATATCTCAACTACTTTAACTTTATACGTCATCTTTGTGTTTAAAATTAAATGTGATATTTGATCTAGGACGGAATGATTTATGTATGTTGAAATGATAAATCAGATGAAAATTGTGTCATGGGATTAGATCCTAATTGAAACTTCTCAAGATAATCCTAGTTTATGTAACTAATCACTTGCTTACACTATTAGGTTATAACTTTTAACAATATATGTCTATGTGCCAGGGTACATGACATGGAATAATGTTTTGTCTAATTCTCTTCACCTTCATCCTCTACTCCTATATCATGGTGATAAGTTACATGGCTGGTCTAATCAAATTTTTATTCAAGATAACATTGATCTTTTAGTCTAATGTATTATTTTGGGACATTATTTTCTTTTGATCAAATTTGAAACATTAAGTCAGTTGGATCATATTCGAGCAATGTATTGAAAATGTGTTCTGAATAAACAGGCGACGCTACCAGGATTTCAATCCAAGGGATTGTCGATTGAAGAGGCAGAGTCGCTGCTTAAGAAAAGTGTGCAAATTGCTATTGAGGCACGCGACAAGTTTTGGGCCTCGGTAAAGCAGAATCCTGCAGGACACAACTATAACAGGGCTCTTGTTGCAGCTTCCATTGGAAGCTATGGTGCTTATCTTGCTGATGGTTCTGAATACAGGTGCAAAAACATTGAATTACTTGTTTCAATATCAAACCACGGGCTAATGATCTGTCGTAATACTCTTACATATTATTGAAGTATTGATTCACATTGTTGCTTGTTTAGTGGGAATTATGGACCACGTGTAACTTTGGAGAAGTTGAAGGATTTCCACCGGCGTAGGTTGCAAGTTCTTGTTGAAGCAGGGCCTGATTTGCTTGCTTTTGAGACGATTCCTAACAAACTAGAGGCTCAGGTATTCTAGAGATAGATTGCCTCTTGTTCTTTAAATTTTGTGGAAAGGAAATAGGAATAAACTTTTAAAATGTGAAGACCTGTTTATATTTTTCAGGCTTGCGTTGAGTTACTTGATGAAGAAGATGTTAAGATTTCGTCTTGGATCTGTTTTAGCTCAGTCGATGGTGAAAATGCACCATCTGGAGAGAGCTTCAATGATTGTCTCAACATAATTAACAAAAGTAGCAGAGTTGGGGCTGTCGGAATAAATTGTGCGCCACCCCAGTTTGTTCTGAGCCTCATCCAGAGGTTCAAAGAGGTAACTTTCGAGTAAAGCTTGCATCATATAGCAAATGCATCTTAGCATTATACCATCTGCTGGATTTTCTTCCTAGCTAGTTTGCTGACAATCACAACAACAATGTATGTGCAGTCAACTGATAAGGCCATAGTTGTCTATCCAAACAGTGGCGAGATATGGGATGGAATTGCAAAAAAATGGCTGGTAAGTGATGCCTTCGATCTCTTTTACTTATGTGGCTAATTTAGACGTTACTTGTGGTAAGTTTTATTAGCTCTTACACTCTTGACTTTTCATATTTTCAGCCCTCGATGTGTTTTGACCATGAAAAGTTTGAGCAACATGCCATGAGATGGAAGGATGCCGGAGCGAAACTTATTGGTGGCTGCTGTAGGACTACACCTTCTACAGTTAGAGGGATTTGTAAGGTTCTCAAAGAGAGAGCATAGACTATAGATAGTTGCAGTTGCTCAAGCTGACATTATTAGTTTTATGCTGTTCCTTTTCATTTGTGTAATTGTTATGTATGTTGTATGCATGGTTCCAGATTCATTATAGGAGTTTTCCATGAGCCAATTCATTATGTCATCTATCTCTTATCAGCCATTACTGATTTTTGGCTCAGTTATGAGTATGGAATGAAGCATAAGAAAGCTAGCAATTGAAAAGAAATCCCCTGCATTTCTTAAGCCAACACTGTCATAAAGGCTTAGAGGACAAAATGAGTCATAGGTTTGGGGGATAATTACGGGCGATAACGTGTTGGAGAAAACTTTATAAAAAACGACCGCTGCATTATTTACATTCTATGATACAACAAAAAATTGTATATCGTCACACTAAATATACAGTTTTAGGTGTAAGAACAATATCATTTGCACACTATAACACAATTTCAGGTCGTTTTTTGCAAACATTTAATTTTTCTGGGTTGTTTTTTGTAATTTTTTCATAATTGGGCCCCTGGTGCGAATTTTCCTTAGATTTGGTACTTCGACTTCACTTGGGCTTGTATATACTTACCTGGACCGAACTTAGTCCATTCTGCTTCATGGACTAGCGTTAATGGGTGATGACTGGTTCGGCTCTTTGAGTTATAATTCGGAACGTAGTTGGTTACTTCTTTCGAAAAAAGTTCATTTAAGTTTACTGGATTTCTTCACGTTATATAGAAATCTAACATTATATTTATTCACGATATAAATACAACAAATGCATTCGAATGCCATAACAAATGGAATAATGATCAAAGATAATTGTAAGAATTGAACAAAGCAAAAAATCTAAGTGTAACGAGTTGAAATATATACCAAAAACCCAAAACTTATCGACTCTACAGAAGTATAGTCAGTATGAACTGGTAAACCGTATATCATAGAGTTCATAGCTTTCCAATTTTTATTTTTTCAAAACACTATTGAACCTCTTCAAAATTTCTAAATGTTTTTTTTTTGTTGGTAAATAAATATATGCATTAGGCTTAATAGCCAGAGTGAGCTCCTAAAATCGGGATTACATATACGGGCGGGGAAAGCCAAAACTTTTCATCTCCATTAAACTGATAACCCAACACGACTACATGATCCACACAAATATTTGCCTTTCTATCAATCTTCTTGATTTCAATATCCCATGACATATGAATTAGTTCTTTGCATCGGTCTACGAAGTTCCCAACTTCCGGAGGGTCAGGCTCGAGGTTAGTCACCCAAGCAAAGACAATTTCAGAATCCATTCTAACTATAATCTTCGGTACCCTCCTTTCCCAAGCAAATTCGAGGCCTTGCAATAGGTTGCTCAGTTCCATATCATTGACTGTTGGCACCATAATCCACCTGGAGAAGCCCCATATTCATTTGCCAGTAGAGTCCCGTAGTAAACCACCCCTCCCCCCATCAATATTGAGTTTTACCAAATTTGTTGGTGGTTTACTCCAAGTGTATTATTGAATTCGATATTCCATTGGTTCCATTGTATATTGTAAGTCACAACATAATGTGCGTGCCTTGTGTTCCCTGCTTCCCCTGAAGATGCGTGCGTTCCTTGCTTTCCATATATTCCCACGGTAGCCAGGAATATAGCCGGCCAGCTTGCAGTAGAATTCAGCTTTGTTCCAAAGCTTGCACGAAATTAGCTTCGAGCCATTCAGCATCCTGAATTGCTTCGAATTCCGCCATGTTTTGTGGAGAAATTAAGTCCTTCCAGATTGATTTCGCGGCTTTACAGTTCCTTAACATATGTAGCGTTGCCTTAGCAATCCCCGTGCAAATATCACAAGCCGATTCCGATGTCATTTGCCTCTTGAAGCGTAACTCATTCGTCATAAGTCGGTCCTGCATTGCCAACCAAAGAAAATGTTTGAATTTTTTAGGAAGTTTACTTTTCCATAAGATTTTCCAATTAATGCTAGTGTTACTCCCTGGTAGATTCGGATTTGCATTCTTTGTCAGAGTTCTGTAAGCTGACTGGCATGTAAAAATTTTGGAGGCCGTTTCCTCCATAGCAACACATCAGTCTCACTACCAAGGTGGAGATCAGCTTCCGTAAGTTCAGGTAGCAGATCAGGTGGGATCAAAAATCCCAATTCCCGTCTTGAAGTAGTACCTGTTGAGGCGAACATCCCTATCGCGGCTATCAAAATTTGGGATTCTCGATATCAGTCCTTGCACCTTAAACTAGTTATCCAGGAAGAAATATATTCGCGACCCATTTCCTAATCCTCCACCGGACTCTAGAACTTAATTCATGTGCACATTTAACCACCCCTTTCCAGCAAGGGCTTTCCGTTGGTCTCGAGACATAATGTAGGATGCCCTTGCCTCATACATACTTCTTGTTAACCAGTTTCATCCATATAGTGTTTTTATTCCTTGTCGATTTCCACACTATCTTTGATAACATAGCCTTATTGTTTAACCTGGCCCCCCGAAATCCTAAACCCCCTTCAGACTTTGGTTTGACAACTTGTTTCCATCCGATGAGGTGGGTTTTCCTTTGTGTAACATCATTTTACCAGAGGAAATCCCTGTTTAGTTTATCCACGCGATCACATATATGCTCCGGAAGCCACCCTGCTTGTATGTCATATAACGGAATTGCTGACGTGACTGATTGAATCAAAGTTGCTCATCCTGCCGTTGATAGAAATTTATTCTTCCAACCTGCATATCGGGAATCACCTTGTCGAGAAGAGCTCCAGCGTCCGCACGAGACTGTCTCCCATGCTGGAGAGATACGCCGAGATATTTACCTAGCCTGAGGGATATTTCTTGAAATATGATACAAATTTGTGTCACACAAATGTTGAAGAGCACATTATGCCAGACCAACAACATCTAGTAAGGCTCTGTTATCTTCAATTGAAATTTACTGAACTGAACTAAATAGAACTAAACTGAACCGAAGTAAGATACAACTAAACAGAGTTGAACTGAACTGAATGGAACTTAACTGATTTTAAGTTGAAAAAAACAGAGCCTAAGTTCCCAAAGATCGACCCTAGAAGATATATCAACACTCAATCCCGATCCGCTAAGGTCTCAAGAGGAGGCCCCTGCCACAGTGCCTAATAAAACCCCACTATTTAGTGTTGCATGTATGATGAACACTTTTCGATGAGCTAGTCGAGCCTATCGCCCACTCGAAATTTCTTGTTAAGAATAAAAAGTTATTTAGCTATAATATACCTAGTATATCATCTATAATAATTTCACAAGTCTCATTTTTTTTGGGAGAATACGAAATGTATCTCTATTCTCTGACACCAAAATCGTCGAACCATGCCATTGTATCTCGAAAAATACAGCCAGACTATACCCCAATCAACTCTTGAAATATCAACGTGCATTAATTACATGATTGCCAAACTTTTTTTAACAATAAGGAGGTACCAGAAGATAGAACTGTTTGTTTCTCTGCGAATTGTGAGCAAAAGATAAGTGTACGTAGTATGAAAGGAGGGTATAAGTATATCCCCTTTGCATACCCATACATTTTTTGGCGTCAACTCTTAAATCAAATTCCGGACATATTATTATTATTATCACCGGTCCTTGGACGTTTTAACTTGACACAGTCGAGTCATTTTCATTGTCCAAATCTCCATCATTCCACCATGCCTAAATATACTCATGGATTTTCTGCCAAGATATTTCACTTTTTTCAACTAAAAGTTCAGATCTTTTCATAACTGGATCAGAATTCCACATCATTTTGTATTATTATTATCCATTTACATATTTTTCTTCTTTTAATTCTTCTCTTTTTGGATTTTTCTATCTATCTACTTATCTAAATCAAATTTGCCTTAATTGGAAGAAAGAAAATAAACCACATGAAAAAATGTCATAAATTACTAGTACATGTTTTAGTGACATACTCAACCTCAGTTATATCAAATCCTATTGTGGATTGAGTCTTCATAATCTGTGATTTCGTGTGGTATAATCTGACTTATCTATTTAAACTTAGCCCACAGAAAGTGGGGGTTTTGTTTCAGACAATATTAGTGGAGATGTCGACTGGTTTTATTGACATAACCAAATTTAGTGACTTAGTGTTCCATGATGCAATTGATTGGGGAATTTTGTTTTAAGTATGCAGAGACATGATTAAGGAATTCCACATGTTAGTGCGAGTTGAGCGTTTAGAAAAGTGTTAGGTATGCCAAATTCCTTGAATTAACGTGAGCACCTCGCACGTTTAACATAACAATGACCTTAAAAAAGAAGATATCGAGAACTTCACTTATATATATTAACGAGGATCCCCTCTCTTTCCATAATATCAATTTGGGGATAAATTCATGTTGCCTAATGGCTACATGTCAATTGATTAGTTATCAAGACGTCACAAATTATGTATTCCTTTTAAAAAATTATTGACCGGTTAGTACCGTGGCTAACATATACATCCGAAGCCGGCCCATACGTAATAGTGTAAAACGATCTTGGCTAGTTTTACCATCTTACAGTCTTACACCTCGGTTCGACTTTAACACTACTTGTATCTGGACTTCGTTAATTATCTGGTAAAAAAAGAGTAAAAATTCAAACAACCGCTATAAATGGAGAAATGTTGGGATTTTGTTTTGGTAGTTAGGATAAATGGAACATAATTTTGTTGGGCCAATGAATAATAAGGAAGAAAATTTAAAGATGAACTTAGACCAATCATGTAATGATTGAATTTTTATAATAAGCTTTTAGTGTGTTTTATATGAAAATAATCATTAATTTCCCAATTCAATAGTAAAAACTACAAATATAGGTCCTACAAGACACATACTCCAAGATAGTTGCCAAGCTTCTTCATAGTCTACTAGTAGTCTATGGACATGAAGTGCCATATTTCAAGGCGGGATTTGAAGTGATGAGAAAGGCATTAAAATCCTTCCATATGAATTGCTCTTACCAGAGATATAAAGTGTCCGGAGGCATTTGAATTGGGAAAAATCAATTTAAATTGTCTATTTTATACACGGAATATATAATTTAAATTGACTGTTTTCAATTCAGATTGATTTTCAATCAGACAATGAAGTGCATCTCAGTTGGTAAGACGCTTCACCTCCAACTAATGGATTGAGGTTAGAGTCAACTTTTAGCCGTACTTTTCATTCAATCAGTCCCAAAATGAACCTAGCACATTCAGAGCATGATCAAGGCATCAAGCCAAGCCTACCATTCCGTAAACAAACTCGACTGGATAAGAAAACGAGTTCTTCACTGTAAAATTTGAACTCATCATCAAAATCTTATCAAACAAGATGAATTCAAACATCACCGATTACGTAGTTATGTACTTTTTTTTTAATACAATAGCCTTTTATCTCTTTCTGCATGTTTCAATAGATATAGAAACATGTACTTTTGAATTTGCTGTATGATCCCAATCACAGAAATCCAATACCATAGCTTGCATTTTCGAACTTAGTAACGTTTAATCAAACCTACTTCTTCTCTTCATTTAAAAAAGGATCAAAATGAAGAATTACTATAATTATGCATCTACATCTACTAAAAGGATCAAAATGAAGAACTGAACTTAGAAATTTTCTACATTAGATCATTCCAGATTCGAAATTAGTTCAACAGTCCATTAATCCATTAACTTCTCCAGTATGCATTAATCTCCAAGAAACTGCAGGGCAAAAACCTTTCCAAATTAATCAACTGTCAACATTTCCCCATGATTATTTCTATCTCCAACATTTTCATAATCTGCACACGGCGTCGGAGCCAGCAGGCGGTACAGTGGGATGTTCGCCCCGAACTTAAAATCACGATAATTTTCTGGAAGAATAGGACAGTACACACAACTCATAAGTGTAGTGTAAGAGGGGACCAAGATCCACTGCTCAGAACTCCAAACAAAGTGCATTATCAGTAACAGACAATCCTACGAGAAAGGTCTTCTTCATATTTTCATAAAAATCCCAGAATTAAAAATAATCAATAATATTCTCATTACCCACTAACAGGCCCCACAGGAAATCCAATAATCAGACATCTAACCAATCACAGTTCTCAAACTAGGATTATAATTTCTCAACTAGCCAATAGGAAAAGAGATGAGCTTTCCTGTATGGGTCCCATTAGTCATATACCCCAAGAAAGGGCAAAAAGTGCATCAAACTGGAAAAAAGAGCTTTAAATATATACTGTAAAGTGCATGTTGTGGGTCATTCGCATTTACAAATTATTGCAACAAAATCTGAACCAGTTCTTCATAAAATCGAAAGCACTACTCCTTTTTCCTATTGCCTTTTGTTTCTAGTCTCACTTTACAGTTTTTTCCCAAATTTTGCAAGCAAACAAGCAAGCTTACAAATGAAATCCACAGTTTCTCCAGACAAGAAACTGGCAAATGTTGTTGGTGGCAAGTCAGCTAGAGCGTGTGACAATTGTGTCAAGAAACGGGCTCGATGGTACTGCGCGGCTGATGACGCGTTCTTGTGTCAAACGTGCGATTCCTCGGTGCACTCAGCGAACCCTCTAGCGCGTCGGCACGAGAGGGTTCGCCTAAAGACAGCTGGGTTTGATGACCAAACCCGAGAAAGCCCGCTGAAAACACGTCCGAGTAAGATATCCGTCCCAACGTGGCATCGGGGAGTCACTAAAAAACCCCGAACGCCCCGTGGCAAGAAGCATGCGAAGGCCGATTCGGATGGAGAATCGAAAGTTCACAACCCTCTGCACCTTGTGCCGGAAATCAGCAGTGATCATTCGCAACATGAGAACGAAGAGCAGCTTCTTTACAGGGTCCCCATTTTCGATCCCTTCGTTTCGGAGTTATGCAGTTCAGCCAATCCAAATGAGTGTAACAACGATATGCAGAGTTTTGGGCACGAAAAGAAAGCGATTTTGAATGATTTCAGCCAAGAGATGAGCCATTTACACAACTTTCTTCCATCTGAGATGGATCTTGCTGAGTTTGCGGCAGATGTGGAGAGCTTGCTGGGCAAAGGGCTCGAGGACGAATCGTTTGATATGGAAAGCTTGGGCCTTTTGGATACCAAAGAGTGTTCTTTTGGAACAGAGAGAGTGAAAAATGAAGATGATGAAGAGATTGGTGAAGTGCAAGAAACTGAGTTCGAGCTGATTGACATGGGGAGAGAAACGTTCGAGCTAAATTTCGATTATGATTGCGAGGAAGAAGAAGATGTAAAAGCCGAAATCGGAGAGCCTGCTGGTGTTATGCTGAACAATGATTTGGGAAGCAGTAGCAGAGTAGATGATTCAAAGAGGAACATGCTTTTAAGGCTAGACTATAAAGGTGTGTTATCGGCTTGGGACGACCATAAATCGCCATGGACAAACGGAGAACGGCCCGAGCTAGATGATTCCGATGATTGCTGGCCTGCTTGCATGGTATTGTGCTTTTCCAATTTCATTATTGAACTCATTTTCCATATAGTATATTTCAAATTAGCTATGGTACGAGTCAGTTTATCAGTTATCAGCTAGCTTATAATTAGGCAGCGTAGCATTACGTGTATTGATATTTGATTATCCTATTGCAGGGAACGTGCGGGAGAGTACACATATATGGTGACATGGGACTGATGGGCGGGCATGCGTCAGTAATGGCAGATGGAGGCAGAGAAGCTAGGGTGTCAAGGTATCGGGAGAAGCGGAGAACGAGGCTGTTTTCGAAGAAAATACGTTATGAGGTGCGAAAACTGAACGCTGAGAAGAGGCCTCGGATGAAAGGGAGGTTTGTGAAGAGAACAAATCTTGTTGCACCTGGATTGCCAATGCTCAAGAACTAAAAATCAAGATCTTATAATTACTAATTAATTAATTAAGTCAGCTGCCATAAGCTAGCTAGAGCTCAAATTAGAGAACTAATGGTGTTGGGCTGACATATTATGCTCTAAATTTTCAGTTGAGTACTGTAATTTGTACATGAGAAGAGAAATATCGATCACAGCCTAGTAGTCCAGTACAGGTTAAAAACTCTCACTGTATTTATCACTTATGTATTACTTGAGATTGATTCTTCTACAAGTGAACTAGTGTTCACTTTTTTTTTCAATCAAATTTAGTAATAAAAATGTCTCGCTACATTTGCATTGATTTATCTGTATATACAGCAGGTGACAGTACCTGGATACAATACTTTACGATACGATATATTATCTAGAAATCGACTATCTACCCTGTCCTGATTGTAGAATTTAACGGGTAAAATTCGAAAAAAGGTACTCTAGCTAGGTAGTTTGATATATATACAATGTCAATTCCAGTACGCGATAATGCAACAGTGTAACCTCGGTCGCAATTCAATTTGTTTACGGAAGTAAACGGACCGAAAAGGCGAAAAAGATGAGCTTGACTAGGGATATGAGTCTGGTCTGAAAGAGGCTAACGATAAGCAGGGAGAAAATGAAGACAAAAGTGGAGAAAATTTGCCTGGCAGATGAATTCGAAAGGTTGGCGTTTTGCTATCATGCAGTAGCTAGTAGTACTGTGAGAAAGTTGATCATGAAATGCGATACTAGAATACAAATTCAATACATGGTGGTCCCTTTAATTAACTTGGCTAATAATCATTTTTGGGATTGAAAGATAATGAAAAACCAACGTGCTTCTATCAATCTTACGCCATTGCACTTATCATCACTGTACCTAAACTTGTCCTGTAGATATGTAAATTTGGTGGTGCATCTCTGTCGTAATTACAATTCTTTCATCCCATCCAAAAAACCAAACTTACATAAAGTTGGGGAGGTGACAACGAAGTGCAACTCAGTTGGTAAGACGTTTTAACTCAAACTAATAAGTTGGGAGTTCAAGTCACTATTTATTCATTTAAAAATAAAAATATAAAAGTGTAGAGATTTATAATAAAACACTGGATGTCAAAATATTATGACTTCATAATAGCATTTCATTTCAACTAAAAGTTGAAACTATAAAAGTATATGGAAACATAAAACACATTCCCAAATCAACAATATCCATTAAACTTTTAGTGATGCATCAGCTTTGACTCCGCTTCATCACGGGAAAAATTGACTGTGCCCTTTTACTTCTCAATTCTCATTATGATGTGATATAGCAGTAAGAGTACATATCAACTGGGCTGGGCCTAGGAGATTGTTCATCACAGTTGGGCCATGCATTTTAGATAAATTTTGTGACCATGATATGTTGACCAAGTTTAGTAGCTCAACCAAGACAAACCCATGGGTTTTATGTGGCAAAGATTGTAAGTTAGCCTCTTGGTAACCTCAATTCACTTGGAGTTATAGAAAGGGTAGGCGAATATTAAAACAAACTTTAATAAAAGTATAAGAGAAAGAATAAGAGCATTAAAGATCAATAATTATTTGATGAATTCTTGTAATTTCGAGCGAAGAACTACTTCAATTGCAATGTACGTATGATTTAAGTGAAGAACTTAATCAACACGAATGTGATTCACTATCACAGAACTTAATTCACTTGGATTGGATTGTAAATCGGCTCCAAAATCTTCATACATAAAATACACTCTAACTTTCTATTCCACAGATGTGTTTTACATGCGTAAAACACCACTTCTCTACTCGAATCACATAAAATGTCGAACCTATATCTTATCTAATTTGAAAACGAGCGGAATGAAACCAACCTAGGAATTACTCCGATAATACAATGAGGATTGATTAACTAATTACTCCATATAGTAGTAGTAACAAATACCAACTACTACAAACCTTATGCTAATAGCAAATGCTTTGATGAAAACTTGATTAATATTCAGTCTTCTCCATCAGAGATGTCTACCACAGTAGCCATGTATCTGCGCAGCAGTGGATTAACTCCTAAAGTCAATTCCAACTCAATTTCATAACTCTCAACAGGTTCGATCTTCACTCCCAAGAACAACCCCTGGTCAACCAACTCGGGTTCAACTGTTTGAACAGAGTCGTGACTCGCTGTTCTCTTCAAATGATACTCATCGTAGTACTCGTTGCCTACACCTTCCCACCCCGTGATCGTAAACTTTGCATCTTCCTCCTCTTGATCAATTACAAACTCAGTAGTCCCTGAAACAAAGATTGGCGGAGGCAATGTCAGGATAAAAAATCAAGCGACATCTCTAATTAACCAAAAAGTTAAGAATAATAAAATTTAAAGGATCATCATACCTTTGGAATCCGCACTAGTCCTGGACCGTTTACACCCCTGACGGGCCTTAACCCGACTCCTCCTAGCTGCAACAGATGAATCCAATCTGGAGATGTGCCGAATATCAAACTGCCCCTGCATCATCATCGGGGAGCCTTGTAAGACCGCTTCCACTGCAGCCTCACACCGGGGCCAATTTCCAGATGACATCAGCCCGACTGACCCGTATATAGGATCAATGATTCTCCCACACGCCTCGTAGAATAGTGATTTAAAAGTATCTGTGGCAAAAAGGAACACGTTCCATGGTCAGTTGCTAGCAAAATGGACACTGTTTCATCATCTATCATTAGAATTACCATCATCTTAGATTTAGTATATGATCATGTTGATCCTCTTGCAAATGTTTTGGTTTGGTTTGATCATCTCTTGCTGATGAATCATCATCCACCTAGATAACAAAGCTCTGCAGGAAATTTCAAGTAGTACCCGTTCCAAGTCCAAATTGTGTATATATGTATAAGTTGGTAGGAATTAAGAGTATGAGGGTATACCGGGACGTAGATGAAGAGGAGCAGAGCTGATGAGGTTGATGAGGCCGGCTCGGCCATAGAACTTGGCGAGGAAGAGGGTGGCGTTCGCTTGCGATTCCGGTGAGTTTATCCATTCCAGGCAAGGTCTTAGCACACAGTCTTCGCTGCAGCCTTTTCGGAGGACTCGGCAACCATTGCAGCTCATTTCTATTTCTTGGACGATTGGTTGACTTTGTTTTAAGAGGGGAGTTATAGAATAGATCGGTTAGATATGCGGAAGAAAGTCGAAGTGATTCAGGGGTATTTATTTCAACAATGTAAGGCCCATTTCGGATTATTTTACTTTAAGGGTATACATCAATATGTTTATTTTGCTCTTCTTTTAGGGTAGAAGATGACATGTTAGCTAGTAAAATTTGTATGTTTGGCTTATATAGTTTAAAACTTATTTATGGATATAAATTTTTAAAATGGATTTGAAGATAATACATACATCAGATTCAGAAACTATTCGTAATATGGTGCATTTTAAGAAACTCCAGAAGCATATAAGAAAGATTCGAGACAAAATTAATTAACATCACACCAATAAAATGTGAGTGATTTAGATCATAAATAATAAAATCCATACATAATATCATGTCTCGATCAATTAATAATGATAATTATAAAATATAGTCCCCTTACCGAATAACAGTTAATGAAGGTGTGATTTTAAAAGCTAATCTATACGGGTTACGAATCGAGACTAGGAATATAGATCTTTGATGTAGAATTTTTGAGATTCACGAAGGCGTTGCACTTCTCCATTATACTTTTCTACTAGAACCAAATTTCATAACCATTACAAAATGTGCCATTCTCTTCTACTAGAACTAAATTTCATAGGGGCTGATTGACGTGCGATTTAAATGTCCCGATTTAAATGCCTGAATAGTGACCGGTATTTTAGTGGGATTTTTGAAATTGTGTTTGGTATAGAATTGTAATTGGATAGAGTATTATAGGTTTGTTATATAGGTTGTGTACGAGATAAATGATTGGTGTAAGTATGATGTGATTGGTATTGGGATTTGATAAAATATATATGAATATTATATTGGTTA